>JAQIXJ010000268.1:0-42335 GCA_034700185.1 Phthiracarus laevigatus
GTTAGCATCAAATAAGTTCTCTTCCATTCTTTTATATTGTTTTTCATCCCCAATAAAGATCATTACCTTAGCGAATGCATTTGCGGTCTCTATAAGATCTTTGATGTGATCTGTTTTTTTAGTTGCTGTAACACACATATCAGTTACACAATAAAGCAATAAACTTCTATGTCCTTTATTTGCCGATCTCTTATATTTTTGTTCGTTAGACAACTAACTCTTCTCTCCCACTATCTTTCTTTCTATTCCTACTCCACAACTATGTATATCAAATTTCGTAAGTTGTAATGAGATTATACACTTCTCTAACACACACTCCAACCCTTCATCTTTGCTAACGAATATTTTCTTATATTCTAGTGTAATATCCAGAGATATGATTTTTGGGAATATCGAATCATCATATTTGGTGATAAAAATTTGGATTTTTTTTGTGGTTATAAAAGCTCGGCCAAACTTTATTCTTACATTTTTAATCGGAAAAATCGCTGTCAAAACCTGCATCACAATTTGCCGTATGCAAGATAGCGTAATATATTTATAAAGATAATATTTTAAAGCGAAACTTTTTTTGTTAACCGCGAGACTGCACTACTTTACTGAATTTCAAGCTTTTATTTACGCGTACAGTAACTGAACTCGAGTCAATACTGTAATTATAATTTTATAGCCAAACTCTCTTGATTTTTAAATTTAGATTATTCTTAAATAAATTTAAATTTTTTAAACGTAATTTTATGATCTCAAATTTTATAAATCGTAAAGTTTTCCAGAATAAAATTATTCTTTGCTATACGTTAAAGTTTTTCTGGTAAAATGGTTATTCTATTCCCCATAAAATTCATAATTTATTTAAGGTAAAAAGAAGTTTTTTTTAATTCAATTAAGGACTCGTGAATATTTTATACGAATAAAAATTATCATAATAATTAATTTTTATGCTGCACACCATCTTTCAATATTTTGCTAATTAGTGTTTACCGAAAAGAATATAAATTTCATAGTTTATAAATTAAACATTAAATACCAGATGGACACCCACATCAATATTTAATATAATAACTGTAGATTAATAATTATGCTAATCACTATGTTTTTTGTGCAATTTTATTATATATATATATATATATATATTAAATATCGCAAACTATTATACAAAACTTCAGAAAAATCCCACATTAGGAGTCGACTGATAAAAACAGAGCAATGGATGTCTCAGCGGTTTATTTTTTTAATAAATAATAATTTTCGCCAACGCTTTCACTCCTTCCAACATTTTCTGGGTCCGTATATTATCGCTTAGTAGAAGAATGTTAAATTTGAAAAAATTAATAAAACTATTTCAGTGTTAATAAATAATACAAAAGCGATTTTATTTAATAAGTCTTGTATAATTTAATTCGAGAATTCTTGGCAAACAGAATATCTGTCTGTCTAATATAAATTTATTAGCTTACAAGTTTTTAACCAGCTCCTATGGGTTTTTATTCAGTGCTTTAACATAATATAAAACGAATTAATATTATATTAAAAAAATTTTTCTATTTTCTTATTTCTTAAATTATTTAAAAAATCCACTCATACGGTATAACATCGATCAACGCTAAAATCTCGTATCACATCGCAGCGTATAATATTCATATAAAACAAAATATTTACATACGTTTCTATAAATATTTTAAATTAATAAACATTATAAATATGACAGTGAAGCACATGTGCATCGCTTTACACAATGCGATGTTTCATCAAAAAATGCGACGGGAGGTCTCTTTTCTAATGCATATTAATTCCACCGAAAAAATGTTTATTGCTTTTTTTCACTTTCATTTAACGCGTTATTATCAGATCCAAAGCCGTATGAAAAGTGTGAGTGAAAAGTGAGCGTAAGGTGAATGACCGGTTCGTTTCGTTTCGCTTCGTTTTCGTTTTTGTTGTTCAATTTTAATTTAATTAAAAGCGAAACGCAAATAAGTTGAGAGAGAAAGTGTGTTCGTGTGTGCCTGTTGTTTGAAAATAACCGTTTTCCTACTAATTAAAGAAAATAAATGATCGAATAAAATAATCATTTTGTTCGAAGGAAAAAAATGAATTTCTAAATTAACATAAACTCGTACCTAATTGGGTAATTTATTAGTTTCACCCAATTTGAATTTTTGTTGTTTACATTTTATTATCATAAATCATAATCAAGAATCAAATACCGGTGGCATTATTAAAACAAAAGCGCTAATTAACCTTATTTTATTTTAGTTACTTTTAACTTGGAGTTTTTTGTTGTTGAAAACAAATTTACTGTTTCGATGATTTCACATTAGCATTAAAAATTGAGAACTTTTCAGTAAAAGAAAAAATAGATAGTAATTATCAGGGTGTCACAGACTGTGTCGGTCTGGGGGAGACTAAAATTCCGACTTCAAAATTTTAGGGGGGTTCAAACTACTCGGATTTAAGCGACAATTTATATGCCATCGGACAAAAAAACATCAAAAATAAATTTCCACATAGAGTTGTCATTTTTCATTTTTTAGGTAGGGGGGTCAACTTTTTGAGAATTCCTGGGGGTAACCCCTCTCCAGCCACCCTTCTGGGACACCCTGGTAATTATAATTATGAACTATTTGAAACTGTAGGGTAAATAAACTTTAATATAACTAAACTTTGATTAATAGTTTTTTTCTATTTTCTCTTTGTTTTAATGCATGAAGAATTTTTAGCTCACTATGAATAAACAAAGTCGAGCTCATGGATTTGACAATGTCTGTTTGTCCGTTCGTCCCGGTGTTCTCAGTCTTATATTGATAAAGGTATTTTAGCTATTTCTTATATTAATAAAGGGATTTAGCATTTTCAGTAATGGTCTTAAAACTAATATATAAGTGACTTAAGTATGGGTTAAACTATGAAAAAGTGAGCTATAGATGAATGTGTTGTTCTTGTTTTGGTAAATTATTTATATTTAATTGGATAAGTGGATAAACATGAAAATATTGATAATTAGAATTAACGTTAGAAATATATAATTCCGTCAAAAATTTCTAAATGCACTCAATTTTTCAATTCAGAAGAACATGTGTTAATACAACAAGAATTAATGCATACATAGACTCTGAATGGCATAGATATTTGTAAAGAAATTTTTTTCTGTTTGCATAAAATGAAGGAATCCCTTCATCAATATGTACAATCTTTATTTTAGCTTAATTTAGATTTTCGATATTATTGATTAACTTATACGGTTAACATTTGATCTGTTGTTCGTTTTTTCTGCGATGGTTTGAAGCATTCAGTAATTTTTATATGTACGCTGCTTTAGTAAAATTCAATTTTGCATCATTAACTTTCAATCATTATTCAAAATATAACATTGTCACGAAAAATCAATATTAATGAAAAATATAGCGATGGTATCGCAGCTACAATCCACAAAAGTAGAAAGCATTCGCTTTACGAGAAAAAGTTTGAAATAGTTAAATAGCCAAACACTGAAAAAAATTGTTAAGCTAACGCAGTATTATTTAAAGTCCAGTGAATTCCTATCGAAATTTTTCAACTTCGGGAATTTTTCGATAATCGTATTCTCAGAGGACTTCGCACTGAATCTGTGGATAACAGAGCATATATCATTTTGATTGTTTGTTCGAGAAAACATTAATGCATTATTGATTATGACCCAGAATTTGGCATTCTATGATTTTTTATCTCTACTCAGGCACTTACGACTAGGGCTTTGTTGAATAAATAATCAGCTGAAACCAATCCACCTAAAAGTATTTAAATTCTGGTCGTAAAGTTTTTATCATTAATACAGTTATGGCACTTATATTTTATGCCATAAAACTGAAGTTCAAATATAATGACTCATTGAATTTAATAAATGTTTCGGCGAATAGAAATAAGTGAAAACTACTGTTATAAAATAGAATGGTTGCGAACAGAACACAGAACAGCGCAGTCATTTCGATGATATACTCGAATTCAATTTTCTAGAGGGAATATTTTCTAACATGAGCTTACGTCGTTAGTTTTTGCGAGCTTTTATCTATTCTCGTTTATTTTTCCGAAAAATGTGGAAATCTCTTCTGAATAGATTTTCCGTTTCATTAACATTGACTACTGATTTTGTTTTGCTCTGTTGCTCTTATTATCTGCGCAATAAGCTATTGTAACCAGTTTATTGCCAAAACTTCGCAATATTCTTAAAAATGGTAAAAAAGATACATTTTAAAGAGAATAATATTTTTTGCGCTATTGATTGCATTTTTTAGGTATATAACAGTTTAATCATATGCATTCTTTCTTGATTCCCTCGTTAGTTCAATCTTGACGTTATGTTTCACGTCATTTCAAATAGTATTATCATAATGTTTGAATATTATCAAAGTATAGAATGCACTATTTAAAGGGTTTTATAATATAATATAGTAATACTGTTAAATGTGTTATTTCCTATTAAATGGGTTTAAATTTTACCAATTTTTAGTACATCCGAAATGTGGCCAGAATCTGGGATCAAAAAATTTGGGTATGATTACAGAATAAACATCGGGTGTATTCTGTATAGTATTCTGACAGTATTGTACTGCTTCCATATACTGGAATTATTTGAAAACAAGAACGACACATTCATAGAGAGCTCACTTTTAATAGGTAAATGCATTCTTATGTCACAAATATATTAGTTTTTGAGTCAAAATGGCAAAATGACAAATCCCTTTATTAACATAAGACTGCGGACACACAGACAAACAGACGGATGGACGGATAGTGTTAAAGACTAAAAAAGTGAGCTAAAAACTTATTGACTTATTTCATTATTAAACGAAACGACTAGAGTTATCGACAATTCCGATTCGTGTCCTCTAACTGTTCTCGTCAATCTCATTGCCTAAATATGTTATATTCTGTAAATTTTATGATAAATTATCAAATTATAAAACTAGTAATGATTTGATTCAATAATTATTGAGTTAACAAAATATAAACAAAACTTAATTGCGGCGCAATATTCTAGAAAATTATCATTTAATGCGCGATTTATTATTGCCTAATAGTATGACCACAATCTCTAAAGCATTTATTAATTCGTTTTATTATGGTAAGACACAGATACAGAATTTTTTCCCGTTTCGGTATTGTATATATTATATTTCGTGTCAATAAGTAATTGTTTGGTAAATCACATATATCTGAGCGAACAATAGCCACCACACCCCGAGATATTATTGTGATTAATTCTGTTAGGCTTCCCTTACTATTTCGTCTGTAGATGAGAGTTGACTCTCCCAATTCAGCTTCTTTTACAATTCTATTTTCGTTCCATATATAAAAAAGCCAAAAAAGAAAATTGCATATAAATGATAGCCGTCTCCGACACACCCGTTAGTAGGAATTAGTTAACATCATATCATAAACACTAATAAGATTCGTCAACTAACGAAATAAGATTTATTTTCAGAGCAGAGAAACCATTACTATAGTTTAATATAGTGTACTCGTTTGGTATAATATTCTATCCTAATTAAACAAAACAATCATTAATAAGTTTCTGCTTTAATGTATATAACTATTTATTATGAGTTGTTATTTTATGTATTATTTTTGATAGCCTTTGGCTAATTATTGATATATTCTGTTGTTAGGGTGAGACGCAGAATCTTAAAATCTTTTAATAGCCAACCCATCATTTTTATGTTCTATTACTATTTATTTATTCAGTTTTTTTATTCACTTGTTCGTCGAGATTGTGTATGTGTGGATTAGAGGCGATTTATGTGAATATGAGATGTATAGTTACTATGATATGGCGTATAAGTGGTATCGATTTGTTTGACAGCCGTTTTTTTATCCTACAAAATTCATATCAACTTTTCGCTTAAAATTATTTTCCCGATTATTTTTATCCCCAAGTTCTTTGGAATTATAGCAAAGAGGATTTATTTGTGACGACTATGTTTTTGCCGAACGAGAAAGACGTTTAAGAACAACAGATCATTGTATTTCTATTGTTTTGAAAAGTTTTTTTCCATTCGAAATTGTTAGACGCGTCCCATAATGAATACGATAGATAGTATTGAAAAAACATTCATATAACTTTTATTCGTCAGAGAACACGCAATTGTGTTTAAACTTTAACTAAAAAATTATAGAATTAATTTCATATTAAGAAAATTCCTGACAGTTCATGGTATCCGCAAATTGATACATCTGTGAACACTTTTTTAGGATTGATTACTCAATCTCGATTATTTTTTTCTGCAATTATGGAATCATCGTACATAGTATTGTAAAACGCGTAGATTCGAAAATTTGAAATGTTAATCAAACTGAAACACCATTATCTGATTAATGATTTATTTTTGATAATATTATTTTTTTGTTTCCATTTCTCTGTTTTTAACGTTCCATTTAATGTTTTCGAGGAACTTTAAATTCACATGTTTTATTTTATTTTATTTATTTTTTACTGATTTGTTTTTACAATTCACACGAGCGATCATTTGGCCACAAATATTCTTCTTAAGCAATAATAAAATAAATTTAATATTAAACAACACGCAAAGTGAGGACGGAATATAAATTGTTGAATTTAAATAATGATAGGCGAAGAATGAAAAAAAAAACAAACAAAATAATATAATTTTATTTAGAATTTTTTTCATTCCAAGATTATTGCACTGAAAGTCGTTTAGATTTGAATAAAAGTAAACGAGAAAAAAAACTCATCCAGAATCAAATATATATATGTTTTCGCGGAATATAGGAATTCATAATTTTAGTGCGAAAGCGAACATATTTATGTAGTGAAAGGATATATTTATATATCAGAATAGAAGTCGGATTAGGTTTTGACATTCGTAAAGAGTAGTATTTTTATGGACAACAATATACACAATTTATAACTATTATTCTCGTAAGAATTGATCAGCCAATAAGCTCTCATATACGGGAAAAGCTGTCAAATAGTCTTGACATTTATTGTACGTCGTCTTTCAAAGTATCTTTTTATATGTATAGTTACTGATAAATTATTACGTAATAAAAACAAAACAAAATTTTTTTTATTTAATATCTATTTGCAGACAATGTTGCGCGAGATCAACGTTTAAATCGATACCCGAAGTAATTGGAAAACTTTTTTCACAAAAAAAAAGTTTTATGTTTATGATATATGGGATTTAACGGCGAAAGTTTTATACATAAAAGAAACGAACGCAAAATACTGTAAGCATTACCACCAATACTACTATCACTTCGATCAAACTTAATTGTTAATCGAAACCCAAGATTAGTGATCGAACAAGTTTAATTTTTTGTTAACCCAGATTCGAAAAATAATGCACGAAAAAATACTTAAAAAATTGGAGTGAAGCGGAAAAGTAAAGAAAGAAAAAAAATGTAAAAGCCATCTTCAAATCTATATAAGCACTAAAGATGTGACTGACTTGGGAGGCATTTTAAGTAAAACTCAAGATAAGAGAAAGAAAGCTGAAAGAAAGTGCAAAATGATATATATTTTCTATTCTCAAGACAGTCACTAATATTAAACGCTGTGGATATGACTCGAAGAGAGAAGCATCTCAGTTCTGCACAATGCAACCAAAAAACGTCAAAATAAAAAACAAAAAATTTTTCATACAATTAAATAAATTCGACCCCAGAGTGTATCCCATATATTAAAACATACCTGCGTAGTGTTAAGTATTTTATTATCGCATAAGAGAACAAAAAAAACAATAACCATTTAAAATGCCTTTAAACGTTATATAGTTTTTTTTCTTTTCCTAAATTGCTTTCTTGCAGCAAACGAAAATCATATGATAATTATGGTCGGAAATTATAATTCACATTATTATCTAATTAAAGCTCTGATTTAAGAAAGAAAAAAGAACAGTAAAAGTAGTGGCAGCGGTGGTAAATTACGTTTTGTGGAAACTAGCCGTTGATTTGTACCCAAACGGAAAGGGTTATGTGAATCTTTTCGCGTATTGTTTATTTTAGCTAAAACTTATCATTATTTTGCGCTGACATTACCTCTTTTTGCGCTAATTAATTAACCATTTTATTATTATTCTCGTTTGTCGTCAAGTAAATTAATTTTATAACACTTTTTGCTATTTAATAATTATGCGACGCATAAAATTACGCTTAGGCAGTGTGAACGCTAATGCAGAGGAGTTTGTGAACCCCTTATGAAAAATCCATGAGGTAAAACAAAAAATTTCTAAACCTGAGCTTAAATACTGAGCTTTCGCTTAATAAACTCACTTTATGTGAGGGAATGTGATATGATTTTAATAACTGACATAAGCATCCAGTTTTTTTGTTTGCGTTTGTTTATGTAATATATAAATGTTTTACCGGTTTTTGATAAATGATATAAAAGTTAAAATAAATGCGATTTTAATTCTATCACAGAATTTTAATACTTCGACATTTTGAGAAAATGTGAGTAATTATTCAAAACATGCTGTAATAAGTATTCAAAATTTTTGGTCGTTAGGTTACGAATATTTTACGCATAAACAGATAAAACACGGTACCGTATATTGAAAGCATATCGAGAGCTTAAATTCGTCGCCAGATATCTTAGCAATACATTGGAAAATAAATAATAATCATAGCGTAAGGTGTGATACTTGTTTATGATAGCACTGTGTCGTTTGGTCAACTCTCAAGCATCTAACTCAAAATATATTACACTTCTTTAGGCTTACAATGTATATAAAATTTTATATTATTCCGCAAATATGAAAGAAAAGAGAGAAACTTCTTTTTTTTGTTTAAGGGAACAGTATGTAACTGAAAGAAATGTTGATAAAGGAAAATATATGGTTTGTTACGACTTACTGTACAAGATTATTATATATTGTACTCAGTTTTATTTCTGTATTTTGTACGGTTGTGTGTGTGATTGTATGAACTTTAGCGGTCGATTCTTATTATTAAAGGTATAGACAGTGCTTAGATATGTGACCATTTCATTGAATATTTGAAATCGATTGATATAGCGTGCGGTTATATCATCCATTCACAAAAAAATTCAATATTAACTATACCGTAGTTGGAACCGCATAAACACATATACACTAACCTGAATTGCAATGTTAGAAAAACCAACAATCGAATTGAAACCATTGGTTAGACCACATCGAAAATAGAGTATTTTTTAATATCTTTAGGATATCTTTATTACATTGTGTCTATCTAAACTTCGAATGAGTATTTTGTATAAAAGATTAATTTCAATTACTTTTATTTATAATTATAACATTTAATAAGAACATAAAATTTACAATTTTTTAAGTTTCCATTGCGATTAATGAAATGTGTCCGAAGAAAAATACATTTTATTAAAGTTTTGTTACGAATATTAAAAATTTAAAGATTAAAATGTTTTTCGTTGGAATTAAGGAAATAAAATTACATATGAATTGACATTAAGCTTTATAACTCGTATTAACAGAATAGGTGTCACATTTAAAAACTCCTTTAAATAATTCACCGAACATAACATTTTAAAGCACTAATCATAGGTTTAATATATTATGGTATTAAGAATTAAGTCAATTAAATTAATCTTTACATGAACTGGAACAAAAAGAAAAGTAGTCGCAAAAATATTTTCCTCAAATTTCCAAAGCAAAGCGAAACAAAACTCGGGCAATATTTCCCAAATAAGTAAACTGTAAAATTAAAATTGGATGTAGTTTTAAAATACTTTCCGCCTCTTAAATAAATGGTTATTAATTTATAATTACAGTATTTTTTACGACTTACATATAAGCAGCTATACGGCTAAACCCATTAATTCAATTTCTACTTTAATGTACTTTACATATTTAGTAAATTGTATTAATAATGTTTAATATCATTATATATATATATTTCGTGATCTTAATCGCTTTTTTTAAAGCGACGTATTAAAAGATATCATGTATAAAAAAGATAGAAACGCAACATTAACCAAACAGAAATGATAAAGTAATACACTATTACTGCTTAGGGTATAATGAAATAAAAAATAAACGCATCAATTGTCATAATGATGGGGAGAAAATGCAATCACATTAGACATTATATTTATGCATTTGCGTACACTTTTTCTAGCTATGTTTTTTTTCTATTTTAATGGATTGAAAATTTTCTTTGAAGTTATATAAAATATATATATTATTTTATGTTTGAAAAATTTGCAAAATTGGAAAAGTATGCATTTTGAAAATTGAAAAATAGCAGAAGGGGTTTCGAAATGATGTTATAGAAAAATATTCGGGGAAGAGTTTAAAACGGATGTTGCGCTGGTTTCTATTGTAATTCAATATATATCTCAGAAAAATGAAATTCTTTTAATAGAATATGCATAATAGAAAAAAGAGTGATATATGTCGCTCTCAAACTCTTTAAATTGATTATTGTGTAGTTATTCCAGAATCAAAATGTTAAAATAATTTTTATTTTTCATTTGTTTTTTGTTTATATGAATAAAATAAAAGTTAAAATAAATTATATTTTAAATTACATTTTTAACGATAAATAATTGAAATTGTTATTCTTTGTGTAATGAAATAATAAAATATTTATAATTTTGGCACCGTTTCACTTCGCAATACTCCTAAATAAATTAATTTTATCTGATTTGAATTTTTGTCGTTAAAATTATTTTAATGAAATGGCCAATAAAAATATCTTTTCTCTACCATTCAAGTATTATATATAAAATAAATTCATAATATTTTTGCCTTTTTAGTAGATTAATACAGTAGATAATCTTAATTTGATTATTTTCAGCGAACGGTTAATGAACATAAAAAGAATATTTTTAATTCTTTTATTTTCATCTTTAATCGTTAAAAAGATATTAGTATTCTAAAAACCTAAAGTAATAATGATTAGATTCCAAAATAATAGTATTTTCCATTTTTTACTTCATAATTAGTACAATTTCATAAAGTAATTATGATATTGTCATAATTAAAAATATAAAATTATAATTATAAATACATCTATAATATATGCACAAATTACATAAATTGGACTCATTTTAGTTACCATAGGAGTAAATGTTTTTTTTGCAACTTATTCTTTGTGAAATTTAACCTCACGAATCAAATCAAAAATTTGTCTTTTAAACGTTGCAAGTTTGTGATACTTTCCAAAAATTTTGAAAACATTTCCCAGACTTTTAAAAATCAAAACCCGTTCGGTCCTCCGTTTCAGATGATTTGAAATAATTAGTTGAGCTTGATTTGAATGAATCTTTTATCGCAGCAAACTTTTTAATGTAATCCATTAGCTAAAGAATTTAATGTCCATTAGATAGTGAGTTATGAATATGTCATTTTTGTTTATTTTTGGTTTGAAGTAATTCGAGTAAAATGTCAAAATCTATTTCTTTTAACATTATTAATTCTAAAAATTAGAGCCTATTATAGTTATAAATCAAATAATTCTGAAAAAGTATATTATAAATTAGATTAAATTCTGGCAAAATATCGGAAATGGAATTACTTTTATGATCTAGGTTTAAAGTTTAATACAATACTTAAAGTTTTGAAATTAAGCGAATTCTTAAAAATGAAAAATCTTAAAATTATGGGTTGGGTTCATAACATTTCTGAAGAAACGTAACAAAAGTTCATAACAATTTTATTACCATTTATTCATTACTTTAAGGTAACGTTATAAGTCCAGATCAAGTTCTCTACTCGGCTACCGTTCCACGGCTACAAACTTCAAAGCGAATACTCCTGACATGAAGTTATGATTTTAAGTCATCATTGTGTGAAAAACAATAAGGATATAATTTTTTGTACGCACAGAATAATAAACTGGTATCGAATTTGTATGCACTGGTCTATATCAAAATTCTAATACGATTCAATCTTTTTCGGATTACTATACACTAGATATTCTGTTAAAACTTTTTTTTATCATCTGTTAGTTATATACCAGTATATATGAAAACTTATATTCTGTAGTTGACTGCGTTTCACATAATCCTCACATAAATTGATTGTAAAAGCATTTTTAATTGCTTTGATTATATGTCATTTCGTTTGCTTCGGTGGTAAAGTAAAACTTTTATTGCTTCTGATTATTAAACTGATGTAATTATCGTGAGTATGCGAGCGTGCAATATATATATATAGTATTCAAAATTTTTTATTAAACTCGGACATATCAAATATATTATTTTACGTTGAACTGCCGTAAACTACTAGACAAATGCGATGCTTTAACTATCAATATTCATAATAATATGAATTAAATTTCGTGTACGCATTTATGCGCATTATTTTTATTTTCACTCTCTCTATACTTATTTAATTTATATTCATATCACTTATGCTTTCAACATTAATATCCAAATTGTCTATCAATATTTTATATTTCCATAATACATTATATTACTGTATCATAGGAAACCTCTGTTTATTTCATGGGAAACCTCGTAGTTATATAGCCATAAAAGCCCTCATTTATATGAAGTGTTTTTTCTTTGTTTGCAACCATAACAGCAATCACGTTTCAAAATAATATAAATTTGAAATCGAACTTTTTTTCGTTGCACAAAAACATTTTGTTTTTATCGCCGAAATGCTACCGCTAGTTATATAAAACGAAAGATTTTATTGAATTATAAAAAAAATGGTGAACAGGGAAACGTTTATAAATATTTTGATATAAGTTATAAAGACAGATATATTTATGATATTAAACTGAGCGATCACACTGTTAGCCTTACAAACTCAATTATTTAAAAAAAATCACGGAATAATTTATTTTGAATTAAAAACCCCATAATACTGTACTGTATTACACATTTCATGTCAAATATAGTTAAGTTCTTCAGATTTGCAAAAACAAAAATTCCGTTTCTATATATGTGTGTGTATATCTAATATTAACTTAACAAGTTTAGATAATGGAATTTTAAATTAGATTCTGGTTTTGAGCAGTGATGGCAAAAAATTCGTTTGCATGCGAATAACTTTCGTTAATATCAAATATAAAACGTTCGCAGCAAAAACTGTTCGTAACAAACTCTTTTTTTTGTTGCTGCTTTGTTCTGTTAGATTGAATTAAGTTATGCAGAAAAGAATACGGTGTCATTTTAATTGGAATCTATATTTAAAACGGAGGCCAAGTGTCATTTTTTTTTATTTTCGAGTTTGTTGTTGTTATGGGAAAAGTTTTGTGAGGTCTCATGCATAACATGTCACTAAACAAAACACTAAACAAAATTGATAGGAATGAGAAGAAATATCACTTTTTCGCGATAAACTGACAAGAATTGATACATAAGTGCACAGTATATCAATATTATTCATAATTTCTTTGCCACTATAAACACCATCATTTATTGTATCTTATAAACGATCACTTTCTCTCTCTCTCACTCACTCTCTCACTCATTCACTTACTCACATTCTCACACGCGTTTTGAGTTATTGAGATTTTGACTTTACTTTTTTTTTTGGTTCAATTCTATTGTTATATATAACGAAATATAAGTTATGACAGTTTAGGTATTTTTTCTTCGTAAAAATAATGATTTATACCATCTATTGTCAGAGTTCGGGTCTTACAATATTCACACTATTGTTATTATTTGCAAAAAAAACTTCTCATTGATGTCCGTGTCGCTAATGTGACTATTATGCGCAGTTTAGGCGACAGTTCGCCTGTTACCTGAATAATTTTATTCTGGTTAGTGTCAGAGTGAGAGCCGGTCGAACGCAAATTATGTTACGCTAAGGTTTCTTAGTCTAAGGTTTCGGTCAATTACTAATAAGCGTATTTCCTTTCCATTGCTGGCGAAATATAATTTCATTCATTTTGAATTAGCAACAGATTGTCTGAGAGAATTTTCTAAAAGAAGCCACAATCGAGCATTACTGTACTGTAGAAACTAAGTGTAACTTTCATTGATGCAGCTATATATAAATAAATTTATTTTAATGGTATGGTATAGTTTACCGGAATATCAAACCGAAAGAAACCCTAACATGTTATTATGAAATAAATGTGTTAATGCAATGTCGAAAAAATAGCATGTACTGTATATACTATATTTTATATATAAAGATGATCGTACAATGTTCATAATAGACATACACCATGATATTGAGGTAATAAAAATGCTACAATTGGACAAAATATAGTAAATATTAGATATACTTACTCGTTAGTGTAAGAATTTTTTTCTAGATTACTAGGTTTGGTTTGAGATCTCAATACTTAATCCTTAAACATTTTAATTAAATCTTCACAACTAAAATATGCAATAATCGTTTCTCAGTACCAATATTGGTATACTTTAGAGTGTAAATATTGATTTGATATGTTTTGCCTAAATTTGTGGATTTTGTTCTAATAAAACTCCTTTGATATGAGAAGTTATGGGTTGGAAATATGTTTGTTTTTACCTTTACCTGTAAGCTCATTGGATTTGAATAGAATTTAAATTTCACTTGAAATGAAAAAATAATTTTCCATTTACTATACGTTTATCTCTAGTATTAATAAAAAGCAAAAGATGTAATTTTGTGATACTTATTGTTTATTCATGTATTTTGCTATTTTTATTTTATATTGTAATATTTTGATGTAATTTACACTCACAATTGCCCGTATCATTATTTCGTAAGCGTCAATCGTAAGGTAAAAATTCTATAATTACTGTATAGAATAGGATGAACACCTGTTATGTCTACAGAGAGCTTTCTTATATAAAAATATTATGTTTGAAAAGTTTCAACGGCCAGTTGCTGTTGATAATTAGGTGTTGATGCGTTACGAGTTGAGATGAGCCAAAAATGGGTATATTATCAGAAACGGCATCACAAAACTAATTGTTAGCTCGCAAATTACGGCTAATTTTCTTGTATGCAGTGATTTAAGTGTGAAATATCACATCTGCAACGGCAGACAGCGATAAGCGTTTCACGAGTGGTATTTAGTCAATTAATATTAACTTCACGTGATTTTGATTGTTTTTATATGATAATCGTTGGTATAATTTTGATAATACTAAATCTTAACTATTAAAGTGTTGCGATATCCGAACAGATAGCGCTCACTCAGAGATCGGAGACTGTTTTCTCAAACAGATAACTAAGTGTGGTTAACTATTTTGCATACATCCAACAACACTATCCAACAATTCAAACTCTCCCTTCTTTGTGAGAGACAGCAGCGGCGAGTTCTTTGACCAAAGAAGATCGACTTCACGTCAACTTTTTTAATAATACTTGTTTATCAAAATGCGTGAGTTATTCTTTTCTCATCTTAAAAGTGGTTCTCTCTCTCTCTCTCTCTCTCTCTCTCCTCTCACCTATGTTTTAGTTGTTTATTTTTACACTTAACATTACAAGTTATGCCAAAATAACAGGTATCCCTCGAAGAAATTTCTCGCAGACATGTAGTTCGGGGTCAAAGCCGTGAAATTTGGCTGCTATGATGATAATGGCGCGAGAAGTGATTCCTATGGCTAAGCATATCAAATGATAGCCAATATGTACGGTACAATTTTATTGGATCTCAACATTATTAGTTATTTTTTTAAAATAACGACTTCTTGTCAAAACAGTTTGCTTTCGCGATAATCTGATAAAAAATGAAATATGTTTTTTAAGGAATCGTTGTTTATTTTCTTTTGTAATTATTGTGATTTTTATCACCAATGTTTTGTAAATATTAATTTTGCTTAATTATTATTCTTCGAATAATGTTTATATTTGTTTATTATATTTTTGGATAAATTTCAATTTATATGTTAATTTTATTATCATTGTTAATTAATACTAAACCCGATAACAGTAACCGAAAACAGCATTTTTAATTAATTACGGAGTGTTAAAAACCAATTTTATTATTTTTTGGCTGTTTTAAATATTTTTCAGATTAGGCGGCAAGTTTTTAAATCATACACGAAAAAATAAGGAATTTTAAATAATATCTAAAATAATCATTAATTACTGCGTCTGGAATTTCTTTACACCTCTCATGTAAATTAATTGATTTAATATATAAAAAATATGCATAAAAAATATTTAACTATCCTTTTAAGTCTTATATAATTTTAGGCATTCTTTTTGATATTGCAGTAAACTGAGAAAACATGCGCATATAAACTACGAATAATTACGCAAATTTTAAAAAATTAATTTTGCATTAGAAATTAATCTTAATATTTTTAAATCATTTAAATAAATTAAACTTTTAAAACCCGTACTCTTTTTATTACTCACTCGTAAAAAGAAACCCATCAATTTTCAATGTTTCATCAAAAAAGAATAATTCTAATTCATTTGCGATATGTTTTTATACATTGTACTGCTTACCCCATCCACTAAATGATCATTCACAGTCAAATTTATTAAATTATAAAAGTATAGGGTGTTACGTAAAAAGGTCTTAATTATTAATTATTATATTTACCAAATACCGTATTCCATACACTGCTTACGTAAGATGAAATAGCAAATTAATTTTGAAAAATGAAAACACCTGTCTGTAATCAATAAACCTCTTCGCAATGAAATGTCAAAATTTGATTTTTTTTCTTTAAATTCAAAAATTTTACAAAGAAAAAGTTTGGTCATTCATTTAACCGTGAAAGTAAGGACAAGTTTCCTTCCTCTTTAGATTCTAGTAATTATTTCGATAGAGTATAAATTTAGTTGCGGATGAATCCGCAGAATTCCTTAATAGTGTCGACACAAGTGCACGGATATGTCATTTTTGCAAATAAAGTACATTTGTTTTAGTACACATGAAAAAATAACATAAAAATAAAAAGACTAATGATATCCATGATAATTCTAGTTATTGCATTACCGTAAATGTTGGCAAAAATTTAAAAAAATAACATTCTTGAGCTAAGGTTTCGGTAAACTACTAATAAGCTTATTTCCCCTCGATTTCTGCGAAACATAATTTTGCTCTCAGAAAGTCATTTATTTAATTCACTTTGAATTAGCAACAGTGGGTCTGTGAGAGAATTTTCTAAAAGAAGCCACAGTCGAAACAGTAGAAACTAAGTTTACTTTCATTCACGCAAGTTATATATAAATATTTTAATGGTATGTTCTTGTTTACGGTGTATTAAACCGAAATAAACCATAACATGTTATTATGAAATAAATGTGTTAATGTAAAGTATAAAAATCATTGCTCGCGTTACGTTACATACTATAGTTTATTTCTATTCAATACTTTTTCTTACATAAGTGTAAAATGTTGGCACTATTTATTCAATAAATAAATTCTATCCGTTAAATGAGAACGAGAGTTATTTTCACTGCTAACTCGTAAATATTTAGGTTAGCAATGAAATATGCGTTTTTATTTATATACAGGGATTGGATTATTATGATGCCATGCAGAATATTTTTCCGTAATTTTAAACCAGAAACCATAAAATTTAAAAAAAAATTTACACCTTTATCGGCAAAATAATTTATCAATTATACACCATAAATTTGAATTGTATGTTACAGAGTTGATCAGAAAGGATGGTAGAAAGTCGTTTAAAAAATACTGACCAAAAATATACGAAATCCAACGAAAATGTTGGAAAATGATTTTGGAATTTAGGTTTTTGAGTAGCCATACATTTTGCAATAACTGAATGGTTCAAACGTAACTTTGAGAGTCTGGGACAGTGTAGTGATCTTCTATTCGTTTAAATTCTAATTTATTAATACAGTAACATTCATTTTTATGATGGATTAAACTTTCATCTCATTTGGAACAAACTGATTTTGAAAAATTAAAAATAAACACCATTCGCTCTTACATACACCATAATTATCCCATTTTTTATCAATTATAATCAATATAATAAATCACTATTTTTGAAAGTAATGAAAGTATTTTTTTTCTTAACCAATTTCTCTCTCTCTCTCTCTCTCTCTCTCTCTCTCTCTTATTATTTTCGTTTTATTGAAACAATATTTATTGGGAGCAAACAATAAAACAAATTATAGCTTATAAACATTACGGGTCGACATTATAATTGCATTTTTGTGTGTGTGCTTTAGGATTGTGATTATTGTTTTGTGCGCTGCCATAATGTTACTATACTGTACTCTATTATAATCATAGAGTTTGGTTCAATGCTAAGATATATTAATATATGAAAAACAACATCCATTACATCTATTCCATACATGCATCCATTGATTGAGGGGTTATGCAAACAGTAAATACAGATTCCCCTCTATATTCTCTCTTCACTCATCTTATTGCCAATAAAGATGCCATAGATGTTAGTTTACTAGCTATTTTTTGAATGCAAAACACGATATACAGTAACGCACACATACACACACATAATCGATAAAAACGAGAGTTAGCACACAAACTACAGCTGTATAAATGCTATAAACCAAACATTCATATTTACTGTTCTTTATGGCAATATTCTCTACATTAACTTATAGTAGGCTAAAAAGAGTGCTTTAATACCAACTATAGAGTTGGGAAAAAATCGTATTGTATGCCTATTTTTGATGTGAATTAGGCGCTGAATATTGAATAAGACAAGTTTTACGAACTGTGAGATTTCTATCGAAAGCGGATATTTAAAAGCATGCATTCTTACTATACAGTATTATAGAAAAATGAAGTTAAGTTTGTAGAATGTAGTGTATCGCTATATGGCTGTATTGCTCTCAAGTGTGATGTGATGTACTGCTACCATCAATAGCGCTAAATCCCTGAACACACTTCGTTCTGGGGGTGTCATCACTCGTTGCCTTTCTCTATTCATTTTGATTTCTTCTTTTTTTTGATAAGGGGATAAAAATCAGTAACACATACTGAAACACTATCACATAAAGTGGTATTATCACTCAAAATCAATTCCATACATATAAGACATGGCATGCTTTTGATTAGACTTTTGTTTCTTTTTATTATGGCGTTCGACGGCATTACAGACAGACACACACACAGCGATAGCAATACAGTATAACTAGCAATATAGCGGAGTTCGGTGTTATGTATCATCCAATTCGTGACAACTTCACAATCAGCTAAAAGTTTTGCCTTTTGAAGCGAAAATAGTATGCATACCATTGCGGAACTCACGAGCTGTAGAGCACAGCGCAGTAAAGCAAAGCACAGCACCAAACAAAAAGTCATTAATAATTGTCGAAAGAGAGCGAAACAAACTCAATCAAAACTGTTCGTCATTGAATCCTTGACGATGGAATTCCATGTTATGTAGTTTTATGGTACGGGTTTTATGATAGATCTTCATTTGTTGGCTTAATTGGTAGAAAAGCGGAGGAAGTGTTGCCAGACATCAGCGGACGGCGTTATGAGAAAAGATAGTCGCCATCATTGGCGCACATGTTAGCAGATTGACAATTTCTGACGATTCCTCCCTTTTGCTGTCAAACGGCGGTCTAACCCCATCAATCACTAAATAGATCAATATTAGTGGCAACAGCAGGTCTATTCTTACGTAATTCCAATATTTGGCTAAACTTTACTCCAGAAATCATTTTTACTATTATGCGAGCGGTTTTGCCAAAAACATTATTACATGCTTTCAATACTACTTGCTTTTTTTTTGTTTACGGAGGAGAAATGTTAGAAAATCAAACATCATTCTTATGGGCAATTGTGTGTAACCTGTATGTTATTAGTCATATTAAATATTTGTCTATCAAATAAGAGACCGAGCGAGAGGGGGAGAGAGAGTAGTGGAGGGAAAAATCGATACTACACCGATGCTATTAAAAAATAGCGCTCAAACAGGAAAAAACTTTTTAGTACACTTTAACTGTTATTTTTTCATTTTTTTTTTGTTATTTTGTATATTTTTTGCTAAAAACTTCAAAAGCAATACTATAATGACATTTTCGACAGCTATAGCCCTTTTAACTGGACTGTTGTTTTCAAAAGTGCTTAACTGGCACTTCGTGCGAGTGTAACAGCTGCCCAAATGCTGCTCAAATCGTATATATTTCACGAGTTGTGACCACAAACGACTCGCGGATGACAAATTTAGCGAAATACGAGCCGAATCGGATGCAAAAGAAAAGTCCTAAAGTTTTTTTTCTGATACGCAGCATAAGATCTCTAAAGTACTTTTAAGGATACTTAACTATTGTGCAGATTCTTTAGCGCGATAACTTAAGACATTTTCTTTTGATTTGAAACTAAAATAAAATTCTTTCGTACGATATATATATACAGTATATACTGTTCAATTTGCTTTAACTTCTCTATTAGCTTTGGTATAGCCGTGTCATTTAAAAAAAATTCTTTACAAAACCGAAAATGCGCTGCCATTGCGCTTCATTTGACAGATTGACTTCAGTCAAGAATATGATCTTCAGTCAAGTTTTTTTTCAAGAATTGAAGCACTACTTATATTACTTATTTACTTTTGGCCATTTGATCGCATGGTTGATCTTTCAAAAACTAAATTTTTTGATATATCCCATTCATCGCTTTTTATAACGTTATATTAAATTGCCTTTTAGTCAAATAATAATTTTTTCTTTCGTAAATTATAGATAAGATATATGTTGACCTATTTCTAAGTAAACAAATCTAATCGAATTTTTTTTGTATACCATAGCTTTTTCTCTGATTAAAACGGTTTAAATAACTTTTGCCAAAAACTAACCGTTTAGATAAACATTCCTCTACGCGTATAAATAAAATATTAACGATTCAGTCTAAAAACTCATAACTCATACGTTAATTACTCGCATGAACAACGCAGCAATATTATATAATATTTAAGCTTTTTTCAGCAAAAAAAAATTGTTCATTGACGTGATATGCGTTTGTATTTGGCCAAAAATGTTGTTTATTTATAGTGGAACGCTGTGCTGTGTGTTTTCATGGTGCGTTTCGAATCGTTGGAAAAACTTTTTTTAAACTCGCATTGAGCTGAATATATTGCTTATGATTTTTACTTATTACGAAGACGTGATTTGGCATCAGTACAGTTACTTAAATTTAAGTACGCATTAGTTCCTAAGTCTGAACATTTCCACTGTAGACAATCCTCTGCCATGAATTTAAATAATTATTAATGCCGTTTCGTTGCGAATAAAAAAATTAATGTCTCTTTTAGCGTTGAAAATTTAAATGATTATGCACTACATTATAACCATTTGGTTTTAAATGTTTGCAAAAGTTTTTCTCTATGCCGGTATTTATTACCTCCAATGGTACGTATGGCAGAGAAAAACGTGCCCATAAACAGTTCACTAGTATAGTAATTCATAAAATAACAGTTGACCCGTAATCGAGAAAGACGTGGTAACGATCTGCCAAATGAGTGTGCGAGCAAATCATACGTCTTCTGCCACAGTGAGCTTTGTTTGTAATTGTAGACATAGATTACGCAGCATCAACAGTCGCTGCTTGAAAATAATATTCTTTTAACTCCTTTTACTGTAAATACTGGTAGAATTAGCTTTTAGTTTCGTTTTAGTTAATGATGTTTCTAATGAAAAATGAACGTTTTAGTTCACTGTTAGAATACAGAGCACACGACCATATTTTTACATCACTCTATCGTATTCGTAACGAATTTCGTTATTTTGCTTTCACGTTAGTTATTGAGAAACTTTTAATTTGGTTTTAGTTGTCAGATATTTTTGGACAAATGTTTTCAATGATTTATGGAAATGAAATATTTTTATGAATAATTTAAACCGAATTGTTAATATTATATGAATTTTAAATTTTGTAATCATATTTTAATAGTTTTTATTCGATAACATTATTAAAAATTTAGTTTTCAAAAGTAGAGGAAAATTTTAATTTTATCACAGTATTCCAATTATAAACTTGTATTAAATCAATTTATGAATTTTTCTACGAATTAAACAGAAATGCACAAAAGTAGAATTTTCATTATAAATAAATGGAAACAGGGATAATCAATTAATGTCCAACTCTAGGACCTGTGTTATCTAACGATACAGTGGGGACTAATAAAGCTGAACCATGTTAGAAGCATTGCAGCTCAAAGCTGTTCCATACCACTGGGAAAATAACATTCGAAGATATTCAAGATAACGGTATAAGCTTTACTAAAATTTAAATGAAACCGGATATAAGTTCATGGCTCGAAACCATTATATTTATGCGTATGTAAAGATAATACAAGCTTGACTCGCTTAAAACTAAGCACAAAGACACCATGTGTTAACAGATCTTCTGTTGAAATTGAATAAATTTTAGCACAACTAATTAATATTTAATGTGGGCTTTTCACCTGCATTCGAGTGGTGTGCCATTGTCGTGCACCATGAATGCGCCCTTTGTGTGCATGTGTGCCCTATATGTGCAAATAAATTGAACAGCAATTAATCAAAATTAAACAAATGAGGAGAACAATGTTTAAAATTAATGTTATTTTTAATGTATAAAAGAATTTAAAGAAAACTTAAATTAAAAATTTTTAAAAATAGCCAGTATCAAAGTATCATACTGTAACAAAATTCAATAAATAAAGTTAATGATCAGTAGCATTATTGCATTTATTCGTTATGCTATTCTCAAAATCATTTGGGTTTCACATCATTTGTTAGGAAATATAAATATTTTATATATTGTTTCTCTAACAAAAAAGTTTTGAAAGAAGAAAACGAATTTCTATGTGAGCTTATGAAAACTCATTGTTAGAAATAGACAAATACCATTCCTGATTCTCATCTATGATTTCTAGTGAATCAATACAGAAATTTCATTACTACTTATTTTTTGTTCTTAATAATCAATATTCTTTAATGGAAGAATATTAAAGATAAAGAACAATGCTTTCTTTTATTATACCGAATAATTTAAAATAAACTTTAACTTTAAAAATCCATTAACTTTATTTTGCAATAACAAACTGAAATACCAAGAAGTTATTTAAAGAATTTTATTTTTTATCTAATAATATTATTTTTATCCTTTTATAAACTGAATAGTTTTCTTTTTTTACGAATCTAAGTTTTATTTTATACAATTTCCCCACAAATTGCATCGAAATATACATTGTTATTGTATGATTTTTTTCTGGTTCATTTGATTATGGCAACCGCAGTGGCATAATTGGATATACAGTCAATTTATTTAAATTTTATGCTACATTAGATTAAGAAACGCTTAACATTAAAAATTTGTTTTATTATTTAGTCCATTATTTATAAATGGATTACTTTTCGGAGTTAAAGGAAATTAGATAATAATCGCGAGAATCTTGTAACCGATTGAAACCCTATTGTAATTATCTTTCACTTGATCCTTGAAAATTTAAGGCAATACTTATCTCTAGAGTAATTTTATTGGTGTCAACAAAACTAGCAGTTTTTTCTCAAAAGGTATAAAACTTGACATAAAAGGTGAAGTTTCTATAGTGACAGTGATTGCTGTTTAATCTTGCGTTTAACAATGTGTGGGCTAAGATAAATAATAGGGTGGAAACATGTAGAAGTTTTTAATACTATAACATATTAGATATAATTATTTATTCCTCTTAAAGTGGTGTCCATTTATCACTTTCTAAAGAAGTAAAGCATTTTCCACTGCTTATACAGTAAGGCAAGTATAAGCTATAAGATAAGACAACAATACATTTTCGCTTCCAATTACTGGTTTGGTTTTTCGCAAACGCATGAAGAACTCGTTATTTTAGTATTGATTAACATTGACAATTAAAATTGTTTCTCGTGTCATATTTGACAAATCAAAACCAATCAGTTTTGACAGCTAACACCTAAACTAATTCAAGCTATCAAGTTGTGTAAAGTTATTGATATATTTTTACTTCATTAAAAACATTTCATTTAAGAGTAACTATTACTGGTTTTACACAATTGATAAAATTTTGGATTTTTTTACGTAATTTTTTTCTTCTTATTTGCTCGAACATGTAATTTATTCATATCTGAATTGAATTATTTAAAAAAAAATTAATAGTGAATCAAAATGTTTGATAAAAATAAGTCCTGAAAAGTTTAATAAACTCTAACTAAGAAAAAAGTTTACAATGTTTTAAATAAATAAATATATATATATTTATATATATTAATTATAACTAAAGAAGAGCAGAAGGAATTTTACACTGATTTTTACGATAAGAATTTAAAATTATAAGCGGATTTGAACTTGAACTCATGTTTAAATCGCTTTTTATTGAATTTAAAAGAATTTGGGCTTAATTAAAAAATACTGAGATAATTTGATATTTCTAACTGAATTCGGAAAACTATCAAATTTATGTCTCGTTTCAAAAAAACAAACATTTTATTCACTCAATATAAACTGCTAAAATTTATAATTCTAATTAAATTTTGCATCCAATTTCTTTTAAATTATATATTTTCATTTTATTCAAACTCCACTGATATAAGTTATACAAACTATAATGAGTTAACATCAATACACTAATCATTAACGTAAAACATTAACGAAAAAATATTTTGCAAATAAAATATTGAATTTAAATTTGAAAGAAACTTTTCATTTAACAGCTGCTGTACAGAATTCGATATCTAATTAAAGGAATTTTGTTTTAATAAAAGAGATGCGTCTTTAGTCTATATAAGGAAATTTTTACTAAAATTCTATAGAAAATTTTATTCATTGTCTAGATCTGATTTTAACCATTATATTAAAAAACATTAATAAAAGTTTAAATTCTATTAAAGTTATGATTTGCATCGAGGAATTACTTTTTTCCTCTATTTTTAGTTCATGAGTGGCTTACAAATAAATGATAAAAAGTTAATTGAATTTGAATTGGAAAAAACCTAAATTAACATTCAATACATTTTTCAAAATATTTTAATAATAGTTAATTATTCGTTTTTCATTTTCATAGCTGTAAAATATAATTGGCTTCATTATAAAATTTAATTATCACTGTTTAAACAATAGTTTGAGAGCAAATTAATTTAATAAATTTTTAAACTATAAAAACTAAAAAAATTAGTTCAAATAGTTCGAAAGTCTTACAGTAATGTTACAACTATTACGCTTCATTAAACAAATACAGTACAGTACGTGACTTAATGAATTGTCTCTCCAGTAAATATTATTTATTTACCGAATAGTATATGAAATATTAGTATTTTTACAACGAAATACGAAGCTTGTATTTTCATATTAATAAACACATATATATGCAGTTAATTTTTATTAGAATGCGTTCTACTAATTTATTTATTAAGCTCTTCAAAAAATTCGGCATCAATTAAGTTTTGTCATGCATTTCATATGTATAGACCATGTAAAATAAATTACAGAAAAAATTCTTTTTAATTTGATTTATAAAAATCGCATTAAATAATAAATGTGTTTATAAATGTATGATTGCTTTATGTCTGATAATGGATTGCGCTATTAATATTTAATTAAATCAAATCACATGAATTTTTGAAGAAGTTGTTCGGAATAGATTAAAACCAAATAACAATAAAAGAGTTGGAACACTAATATTCAATTCCCTCTCTTCTCTATTGATTGTGCAGTACAACGCTAGTCATTGTAGTGTAGTTCGAGTCGAGTTGTGTGCTTAAATCATACCATTAACTTATATTATTCTCTGATTCCTCTGTGTGTCGCATGATGTGACTCAGTTAGAGGTCCGCCAAAAAAATTCTACACATGAATGAGTTTAGCGAACAACAACGCAAAAATTTTAAAACGAGAAAATGCGAAAAAGGGGCACCACTTATGCATTCGGTGGTGGAGTGGTTGTAAAACTTAAGGTTTAACGCAGCTGTACATCACTACAGTTTCCTACTTTTGAATTACGAAAGTATCGGGATCTCCACTGTCGCAGTGGCTGTATTGTTCAATTCCCACGATATTATATGCACTGCCAGTTCGGCTTAGAGTATTGGCTTCACTTTTGTGTGTTGCGAGATAATCTTCATTATATGCAAATCTTCTCTCTTTTTTCTCGAAAAAAAGTTGTAATTACTTTAATCTGAGTTAAGGTGATGCGATGCGCGTAAAAATTTCCCTTATTTTTCGCTTTCAATGCGATTATTTGTCTCCGCACCCATTCGGCTGATTTTTTCCCCGATTTAAAGCAAAAAAAAAATTCTAGTAAAAGTATTCGTACGTAAGTCTTATCATACTTCGGTACACAATAAAAATCAAATTATTTTTTTCACTGCACTATGACCTTAGAAGAGTAATTGTTTATTTTGACAGATATGATATACAGTATGAGATCATTAAAATCGATATGATTAATAATTTTTGATTCCCTATCATTAAATTTGTACATTTATTTGAATTGGTTTGCAATGAATTATTGAATTGATTTTCACCCAAAGCACGCTCGCATCCGTTTCCTTTCGCTCTTACGCCGTAATTATTAATTCTCTCCTCAATCAAAAAAAGCGAAAATTGAAAATTATGCGTCCGATAATAATAACAAGTTTTATGAATGAGTGAATCATTACTGGCCTACAATGACATAGAAGAATGTTTATTATTATTTGCATCGTTTCTTATTGAAGCGCTTCAAACAATCCGTTTCCGATTTTGATTGCTATTGTGTGTCAAATATTTTAAATCACTTTAATTTTTTTTCGCTGTGTGTGCGTATAGAGTGAATTCAGAGAGCAGGCGAATAACACAACAAATTCAAATGACATATATATTTACTAGTAGTACTGTAGATAAAAAGCCCAAAAATTCTTGAATTCTATTGAATCGATCATATTATAGAGAGTTTGCCAATTGAAAATTGAACGCAAAACTATTTCGTAAGTTTACACAAACTGTTATATGTCTCTCTATCTAAATAAGTATTTGCCATGCATTTCAACTTGAATTGACTCTCACATCAGTTTTATAATGTGTTTCTCTGCCTTTTCAAATACAAAATAACTAAAGAGATGGTTCTTGTGTTTATATGTTTCAAGTGAATAACTTTTGCAAACCTCTTCTCTGCCTTCTGATCTCAAGAATTTTTTAGCACTCGATCATTATTGTATATACACTACAATACAAAGATTTTTCAATAAGTTATGTGAGGCTGCAGGTTTGGCACACTTTTTTCTAAAGCTTATAAGTTTTCATTTTACGCCCGTGTAAATTTTACGGACCATAGCAAGTCTGGGTGATGAGCTATCATATAGTTTTTAGTGTCTGTAATACAACAAAAAAAACAAAAAACAAATTAATAAAATTCAATTTAATTTCTAACTTTTTTTGATGCATTTTTCAAATAGTTTTCCGCTCTTTGTGCGAACTCTATTTGTTTCATGCAAGAATGAATAAAAGAAAATACCCATATGGGTGAAACGTCTGTATGGCGATATTTTGGAGGAGAATTTCAGGTCAAACAACATTCGAAATTGATTTGTTAGAAACTGCAGAACATTTTGTTTATCCATTCTCTTAATTAAAAAAGAATAAAATTGTGGCAATTATGACTTACTTGCATTCATTATACATAAATTAATTTGTTTTTTAAAAAATTGTTATCTTAAGCTAAAAAATTAAATTTCATCGTTGTTTTTTATAATTAAATTAACTTATCCATTCAGGTTTGTAATTTTCTTGATTTTAATTTGTTAATGGAAATCTTAAACAGCACACACTCATAGAGATCTCCCTTTCTTTGTCCGTAAATCTATAGCTTATGGAATAAGTTATAAACTTATTACAGTACAGTATGAACAAAGTAAAATTTTTCATTTAAAAATGTCAATTCTAATTTAGTTTTGACTGGCGGACGTGGCGGACATTGTCTTTGAGAAAGTGGGCTAAAAAATAATTCGTTAATTTTTTAGTTCATCAATAAAAAAAATAAAAAAGAGTTTAGGATTTAAAAACGTTTTCAATCCCTAATCTTTAATAGAATTTAAAACTCAATATAATGGCAACACAAAAGTTTTCGCAAGAGAATTAATTTAATAAGAGTTTAAAGAAATAAATTTCGGTCAATAGAAATTTAATTGAATTGTTTGCTCATTTAGTTTTTATTTGAGCCCCAATTTACTCTATCAACTGAAAAAAATAAGAATCGCGAGTAAAGGCAACGAAAAACATATTGTTATTTGTCCTTTTTTTCTTGATTGTGATGTTTATTTGATGAGCTCTGTTTAGAGAGTTTGACATTTTCTTTTCAAAAGTCAATATGAACTAAAGCCGTTGCTGCAGTATTATGCATGCAAAAGTGGAAGTGCCTTTTAGGAAAAAATACTTTATAAAGTTTATATCAAATATTGCTCATAAAACGTCATTTTTCTTTTATGGAAAAAATGGAGCGCAACACATAGCAAACACAGCTGCGAATCAATTTTTTTCATCTCTAAAGATTGTTATTTAAAGTTTAAGAAAAAGTTTTATATATTTTT
This sequence comes from Phthiracarus laevigatus, assembly GCA_034700185.1. Lineage (NCBI taxonomy): Eukaryota > Metazoa > Arthropoda > Arachnida > Sarcoptiformes > Phthiracaridae > Phthiracarus > Phthiracarus laevigatus. The sequence continues at coordinate 28,356 of JAQIXJ010000268.1, forward strand.
TGATAGGTGTGGCATAAAGAGGTGAAACTTAATACAATATATCTTAAAAGTGTTGCGCATATTTTTTTGTTGTTGATAATATCGTATTTAAGAAAATAAATTTAAGCGCATTATAAAGACCTAATTTATTGCCTTTGTTAAAGTGTAGCGCAAAAGAGCTTAACAAAGCTTTCTTTTTATTTTTCTTATTCCGGCACAAACTCAAAATAATTAAGACATCATTAAATTTATTTTGAAGCTAAAACCTAAGAAGCCTTCTTAAATAGATTGCACGTTTTTTGGCGTTCACTGGTTGCACAGTATATTTAGACATGTTCGGGGCAGTTAACTTATTTCTTAAGATTTTGTGTGCCATTAAAAAAATTTCGTTTAAATTAAAAAAAGAATTAAAACTGATTTAAACATTTTTTATCAGAGAAAAAAACTAATTTAGATCATAAACTGTTATTATTATTTTCCATTTAATTTTTTTAAGAACTATGTTTTATTCAAAGTTTCTTATCTTTATATATTAGCTCAATGTGGGAATAAGTTTTAAGATTGCAAAAAATTATGCTAATATTTTCTTTTTTTCTTGCTATTAAATGTCATTTAAATTAGTCTGGTATTACTTTTCTAGTAGAAAAATACGATAAATCTTTAATGTAAAAATGTACGGTAATTGCATAGAAAAAAACTGACTTTAAATTTTTTTTATAGATTTTAAAGATACTGTATTTCAAATAATCATGGCATACATTACAACGTAGGCTATCATTCGAACTGTCGTTCACATTCATTATCAATACAATCTCGATTTTATACTCTCATTAGATTTCAGTGTATATAAGATACGAGCGGTATTATCACTCACTAATCTCTCTCGTTCTCTCTCTCTCTCTCTCTCTCTCTCACACACACACTCTCTCTCTCACTCACTCTCACTCTCTCACTCCTGTGATCGTATTGGATATTTGATATGAAGCACACGTTTTACATTAAAGTGACATTTCATGCAAAATATGTCTCATTGTTAAAATTACGCTTTGTTTGCAATATAATCACCGAAAAACTTTTACCACAATAAAACGCTATACGATTAGCTGTTACAGTAAACCATCTGATTCTGGACGTGTCACATGCCGGTGATTAAAGCGACAGATGCAAGCATTATAGAGACCGCTAAATAATTCCGCTGACATTAACATTTTTACCAATAGTTTGATCATATTTTTTTCGCTAACTGACCAAGTTTTGCTTACTTTATATCTAATAAAAAATTGAGCCACAAAAGTTGTACACACAGAAAGTTTGAATTGGTAACCGTTTTGAAGTGTATAGTATACAGTTTTCCTAAAAAAATGTCTTAAGTCAAGTTAAAAAGTTTAAAATTGAATTGAATTTTGAACAGCGCATTAAGAGTAAAGAACCGTACAAGCAGTCAAAAGCTATTTCCTATTATTATTATTATATTTGCTCCGATTGTACCGGCATTTATGTTCGGTATTTTTGAGTTAACTGAAAATAACACTTTTTCGTTTGAGATGTGTGTAATGTGCGAGTGAGTGAGCGAAAAAAAGAGAGAGTGATAGTCGATATAGTTATATACAACCAGTAAGTAATATTAGCTCTCAAAAGCATTGAGAGTGAGAATAGATATTCGAATTGATTTTGTGAGTCAGCCTTTCGTGTGCGTGTTTTCGCTGATGTGCTTCTAATGCCTCTCTCACTGTTGAGAGAGTTTTGTTAGGGAAAAAATAGTGTGCCGTTTCGTCTGTTGCATTCCTGGCATCCCTCTCTCTCTCCTTAACGTTTTTCTCTCTTTTTCAGTCTTGTAATGCATTATGCATTTGCAAGTATTGATATCTCGAATAGTCGTCACAAACTTTTTGACAGAGATGGCCACTCAATTCTGTTAACAACATCAGCCATCAGCGGCAACGAAACGTTTTTTTCACAACTTTTTTTGTGTGTGTAGTATGTGTGTAACAGTGAAAAGAAGGAAAGCAAAAAAAAAAGAATGATAAAAAAGTATCAGTAAAATAAAGTAAAAGAAGCAAAAATAGGTTTTGCTCCACTTGTCAAACGAACGTGTATTGAATTTTGGTGCCGTTTAAATATTGTAATGCCATTTTTTAAAAGGAATAAAAAAGAAGTTTTCTTGGCTCTGATGTGATGGATTGATTTTTATACTTTAACAAATTCAGTTAAAAACCCCTTTTCAATATGCAGATGATAGATAGGATCAATCCATGTTTAGCATCTTTTTTTCTTTCTTTTTTTTGATTTTTTATGTTTGAATTTTGAATTTTTATTGAAACTGTTTGGTTGACAAAAATTTAGCTGTAAATCATAATGAAATAAAGATCGACCGAAAGTAATTTGTTTACTCGTTTCTGTTTGATGTTGAGTTTTGATTCAATCAGAATTTCTTTTCGCCTGCAAAATATTGAATAATGAATTTCCTCTTTTATTTGTTTTTAATTAATTTGAAATACTGTACACTGGTGTGACAAACGCTTTGTAAACTCGATATTTTATTAATAGCATTTTAAAATTGATTTAAAATTAAAACTAATTTTTGCTTCTGAATGCCATCAATAAGATTTATTAATGCTTTAATAAATTAATGTAATTGGAAATATTGTTTAAATGAAAAAATTAAAGGAAAAAATGTTGTGCTTTAGCCACATGTAATGTAAAACAGTAGTGTGCAAATATAAATGGCACAGAATAGTTTAACTTACTTTTTTTATAAATTTTTTAAAAATAAACTTCAAACATTTTTTCATAACATTCGGATTAATAATATATCGAGTTATTAAATGCGTCAAAACCACAACTTAGTTTCAATTTTTTAGTTTTATTTTGTATTTAATTTCTCGGTTACCTTAGAGGCAAATTTTTTTCTTTACTCTTTATCAGCACAAATGATAGTTTATTGCCCCAAATGCATACAAGCGTACATGTAAGCATTCATCCCAATTGTTTTCTCTCTCGCACTCTCTCTCACTCATTCACTTTTTTCAAAATTTTGTCTGCCATATCAAAACTTTTTTCTTATTCAAACGAATTGTTTAGTACACGTAACAAAGACGTTGTGTTTATTTGGTTGATCGGTTGGATCTGACGCTTTGATGAACTGATATCCTCAGGCCATTATTTGCAATTGCCATTTCTGATCTTAACTCATACTTTTCTATCTTCATCTCAGGCATTATTTTTGCTGCTCAGAGACAAGATCATAGAGAAGGTCAAAGATGGTTAAGCATCTCTCATGACACTTCTTTTTTTATATACAGCATATAAATATATAATGCCATCGTTTTTCAAATGTCTGTGTATATATACAGTATAGAGAGAGCGAAATATTTGAATTATTTTTTCGCTCGCAGTTGTTTGGCATTTATTTATTTATTCTTAGTTTAACATTAAAATATGTACTAATATTTGCGCGCACAGAGAGCCGTTGTGTTTATTCACTTCTTATTTTTTAATGATTTGCATTTCTGTTGTTTGTAAAGTCAGTTCAGAAACGCCTGGTTCACAGAAATTGTTTTCGCAAAAACTTTGTATACAATATTATTTTAGTGTATCGTAAACATATTTTTTCGATAAAAAATTATCCACAAAACTAGTGTTGTCACTGTTGCCTGCTGACGGCTTTGCCACCTAATGCTAGGAAGTTTTATCAATAACGAATTAATACGAAAGATTATTAAAGCAAAAAACTTTTAATGTAACCGCACGGACGGCTATCTTCGCATTTAAAATGAGCTCATTTGATTGCTTATTTTTTTCTATTAAGAGGATGTCATAAGTAACTACAGAGCTCTTAAGATAAAGAAATAAAAGTTTATCGCACGGGCAAAAAATTCCTTGTATGTATGCTTAATTAACGTTTTTCGCTGACGATAATCTAAACTGTTTCGTACCCTCTAATATAAACGAGACATTAAAATAATTAAATCGTTAAAACTAAATTAATTATTAAGATTCGGGCGCAAAGAAGTATGTAATTATACGCAGTAATTGTATTTTGGCATTTTCAGAATCACAGCTCAGTCTTGAAAGTATTATTTAACTGTTTTTTTATTTGCATATCTGTCTATCGAAAAACGCAAAAATCTCGTATAAGATTTCTATTTTTATCGCCGAAAAATTTTAATGCAACACATATGGCTTTGTCACCAAAATTGAAAATAGGAAAATATAATTTTTTTTATTACTTCGAGTGATGCCTTATTTGCAAGTGAAGCGTCGAAACTATATTTGTATTTAATGCGTGTATGTTTTTGCTCCACTCATTAAACTTCATTTTAATGCATCAATTAATAGTACCCGTCAACGCATTACGACTATTCAATTCTCCACAGAAAGGAACGTATTAATTAATAAGAATTATATTTTGCTACCGATTACTCGCTTTCGCTAAAATATTTTAATGATGTCTACGAAAAACTCATATACGCTCTACAAATTAATTGGAGCATTAATATTATATTTTAATATTTAATAGCGTTTGCACTTAACATTTACAACGAAAGCTTTTATATTGAAAAGTTTAAAACGTTGAATTTAATAACTTTTCAAAATATTAAAATTCCATGTTTTAATACGCACCAGAGAGAACTGAAAACTCGGCGAACGCAATAGATTACATTCAGTTCTTCTGTTTATGGTAATTGGATTTCCATTTAGCTCTATATAATGTACAATAGCAAGTCATTTCACTTAATTTTCTTTTACGCTTTTGTGTTTTGTTGAAGATTTTAAACAAAGGCTTATTACGTCTAATACACGCTAAAATTGTTTTGTTTCATTGTTATCCGCTATACAGTATGGGAGAATTTTTCCAGTTTGGTTTTGATGATTTAATTATTTCGACAATCAATTCCTTAATATTTATACCATGCATTTATTTAAAATTTAGGTCAAGTGCGTATATGTAACAATAAGATCTCCCAAATTACAGTTCAATCCTTTAATTTTAGAGCTCATTTCGGTTCAACCACGCAATTACGAATTCGTTAGCTTATGAATTAAGCCTTTTGTCTGTCCGTATTTTTAATGTTTATGTTCGCGGTTAACGTAAGCGTAAAATCCAAGTTTGGTTCCCTATGAACGGAGTCAAAAATTTACATTTGTATCTTGCGCTGATATCAGTTTGTTTGCATTAAAATAAGCAATTATGTCTTTTAATTCGCATTGTTAGTTCGGTGCCTGTAATTACAATTATATTTTCAAGTCTGGAAAGTAGCTTTTTCATAAATGATTGTTTTTTAAACATAGGTTTAAATTATGTTTAAATTAATAGTAATTTAAATTTAAAAAATTAACACGCTATGAAATGTCATTAGAAAAGTTTTTTAATTATCTTTTGCATTATTAAAAATATTTATAATCAGTTTGAAGGCCGGTTAAAAATTCCCCATCTTTTAGGGTTAAGCAAATAAAAAAATTATCTCCATTTTACTATTAACACGCGAGTTTAGTTATTTGCTTTGTTCTAAGTATTGATTAAGTATTAAAACAAAGCGGGTGTTTTGTTATGCAGTTCTTAAGGTGGTTATACTCAACATCCTGTGGTGGTGACACCACTGAATTTTATTTTTAGCGTGGTTAAAAAAATGTTAAACGCTTCGCATTACAGTGAAATGTATAAATAAAAAACTTTTCGAAAACTTTTGCAATTCTAATAACCTTATATACAATCAAAACTTATAAGAATAATTGTTTTTGTACAATCTTCATAATACTATAAATTGGCATAAATAATATGATAATTTTGATATTGATAAGAAAGGCTCATAAATTGAAATACCAAAAAAAAATTATTTTGACATTTTATTTAGATAACATTTATTTTTATATTTAAAAATTGTGAAAATTTGCATTTATTTAATGTAGTTTTTTTTTCATTATAATAAAAAACTATTTCTGAAGGCTACAAATTAGTATTAATGAATTTAAAGATTTTCATTAAACTTTTTAATTATCTAATAACCAATTAATCCTTAGATAATATTCCTATGCCTCTTTAATTCATTTGCCGAGCCAATATTTGAAAATATATTTCACTGTATCGATTTATTATATGCACAATTATTCAATGTACCAATTATTTCTGTTCGGAAAGGAGTAATAAAATTTACAAAATATGCTGTCAATCTGTAATTTTCAATTTAATTTTCATTATCTCCCGCATCTCTAAGTCTTTTACTCTCTATCTTTCTCCCCCCTCTCTCTCCTTTGTACCATCGAGCAATCATTTTTGCTCTGCATTTCATTATCTGTTACAGCGATGGTCTTTCTTAAAATATGATAGAAGAGAATATAGCTTTTAAGTGATGTTAAATATTTTTCTTCATATACATATCACATAAGCACATAGAAAAATAATGAATTGGTACTTATTTGAGTGGCTTATATTGTACAGTGAATGTTAAGAATATATATATATGTATATATCTCGGGGTAATATTTTTAAAAAAATAATGTCTAATATTGTGGTACAAAATGTTTGCTAATATCAAAGGATATGATTGTCATCCATTTCATCAACGATGATATTAATTAGAAGTTCCGACCAAATACTTCAATTTGACTGTAACTCGCAATTTATGCAGCATTTCCTTTAGTTTTTGTGAGAGAGAGAAAGAGACTAAAAAGAATATTAAGCCATAACATGCACACGAAAATAAAAAATATTACTTATATATGCGAAGCATAATAAAAATAAAATGCTATACAACGGCGAAGGATTAGCGTTGTTCAGCCGACACACACATACAAGAATAGAAAAGGAAAAAATACTCTAATTAGGAAAGGAATCGTTAAATTAGCATTTTCTATGTTATGTATATATATATTCTTTTATATTATAGTTATGTGCTGCGTATATATATTTTAGCTGTCAATCTTAAAAACGCAATTTATATGCGCCGGCATTGAGACTCATATACTACTACTGCTAAATAGAGGATCAGTAGTAGACATAGGAGTATTATGCGGATGAGCATTGCGTGATATCACCACTACCACCATTTCTAACATGAGTTTTTTATGCCATTTGCACACTATTGTGCTACAACTTCAATATATCTATGCGTAAATAATATACAGTATAGTAGGAAAAAATATTATATATATAAGAAAATATAAGTTGTGTAAAGAGTAGTTACTGTAAGATACGGCCATCTCTCTCTCTCTCTCTCTCTCTCTCTTTCTTCCTCTCTCCCGCCCTTCTCCTGTAATTTTTTAGGCCTCTAATGCACTCTTACTATTAGGGATTTATTGCTTTTTAAGGCTAATTTAATACATCTTTAAAATTTATTTAACTAATCAATTATAGTATTTATTTATTCATTAAACTTAAATTGCATTCGAATTTTGTTTGCGCTTTGAGTTTAACCCAAACTCTTTGTATTGTTGATAAAATGCTTTATAGTTGGAATGTTGACTATACTTAAAATATTTCTTTTATTTTTATACTTTTTAGTAATTTTTTTGATAAAAATAATTCCCTGCGGGCTATAATCTTAAAATTAATGTTTATCTTTTAACTTTTTGAAATAATAAAAGTTAATCATTTAGAAAGAAACGTAAAAACAAAAAATCCGAGAAAAAACTCTAAAAAAAATCTTTTTTAGATCTAAGTCTAAAAAATAATTAGAAAGAAAGGGATTAAAAATTAATAAAAAAATATAAATATTTTTAATTTTATATGCCATAAACTAGTATTTAATATGAGGAAGAAAACATCCGTTTTTTACTATTCACACACAACTTTTACTCCCAAATGACATGCACTTATTATTTCTTTTATAATTTTTTGTTTTATTTAAAAGTAAAAGAAACAAAACATAATATTTAAAGTCATACTTAATAGCACTATAATGAGAAAGAGATTTCTTTAAAAAAGTTAATCGTTTGGCTATTTATTATTTCCATAAATCTTTTGCGAGAAGAAATGTTTACTTTTTTGGCTTAACTGGTGTATGTTTTTATAGCCGAAAATGTTAGTTATTTTTTCATTTATTAGTCTTCTTAGTTGTTTTTTGTCATAGACTGACAAATGCGAAAACGATGACTATGTTTCGAAAAACGTTAAAAATGTTTACATTTATGTCATCCATGCGACGCAATGACCATAAATAAAGAGATTTTTATCAATATTTAAAAGCCATTGCGTTTTTTTATATCAAAGTTTAACATTTGATTCTTCGGTCCCGTTTGCGAGGTTTGTTAGACATTGGTTTTAATTACAAAATTTACAGCAGTTTTGGTAATTGACGACTTGTTGAAAGCCAATCTCATTTTCTAATGCCACTCTAATGCATCCCAAAAGTTATTTTCCAGATGCGACGCATTTAGCTTTGATCCGTACAAGAAATCTACGAGTCATTTACAAATATCTAGTGTCGTAAAACTTTTTATCAAAAACATGATTCGTAAACGAAAATTATTTTTAGAGCTCGTAACAGTACTTATATATCAAATGTGATTAAAAGCGAAGAGGTTTTGCGTGTGGTTACATAAACTTAGCATTAAAATGCTTTTTTGATTTTGACTTTTAAGTAATTTAAATAACCTTTTTTCTGATGGAAAACGAGAAAAAACTTTTTGCATTTAAAGCTTTCAATTTTTTTCTGTTGGTTTCTCTGTTTCGAGAAGAAAAGAATTATAATGTAATATGTTTTAAGAGACAAGTTAAACATCGAAAGCTACAATAAATTACGATAAATTATAGGATTGTAATTATTTTAAGCCATAAAAATAGACATTCTTTCGAAATGTTTAATCGATTTATTTATTTTTTTTTTGGTTTCTGTGAAACAAAAAAAAACACAAAATCCAATAACTCGCGCGATGAGACAAAAATCTTGTGAAACCGAAATCTCACTATGGGTGCCAAAAATAATCGGCTTTCGCGCAAAAATAAAATGATATTCTTGGTGTAGAGACGCATACCACTCATATCAAGCATTGGATCCTTTATTTTTTTGGTGATCCAATGCTCTAAACTCGATGAACATCTTTACAGACCATCAGACTTCATGACAGTCGATAAAAGTGATTTTTAAGTGCAAAACAAAACAAACTTCAAATCTCTCTCTCCGACACAATCGTTATTGCGTCTCTCTCTCTCTCTCTCTCTCTCTCTCTCTCGACTTATTAATAAATAGCATATAGATAAGTATAATCGACAAAAACAGAAAAGCAGGAAAAAAGGCTGAAGTGTTTTCTTAAGTTATTATTAGTTTGTTACTATTTTAGACGAGAGTTTTACAGATAAATAGTGAATTAACTTTGCAGCCAATTGTGTACACAAGTTATTGAACAAATAGTTTTATACGTTGCAAATAGCGATTCAAACAAAACAGCGGTGCATTTATCGAGTTGTCTCACATTTTTCACCTTCTGGCGAATTGTTCTCTTCTTTGATTTTGCTGCATATTTTATTTATTGGCGATTGATAAGCTCTAGTAAATATTCAAGAGATTTAAAAGTTTATGTTTTTTTGTGTGCGCAATGTCTCACTCAAAGATTTTTATTGCCTTAAATTTTTTGTTATTTTCTATCAAACTCGCATAGAAAAAATTTTCACATAAAAGTGTTTCGGTTTTTTCTCAGTGTTTTTAAATAGTTGTGGATTTATAATTAGAAAAACCAATTTACGATAAATCAATGTTTGCGCTTTTAAAAACTACACAAATAAACTTCTTTTATTTTTTTCATCTCAATACAAGGGTTTTTTGCTGTGTTGAACAATAAATGTATCTGTGAATTTTTTCCACTGAATAACTATTTTTCTATTTTCAAAAAAAATAACTAAAACTTTCACTGGAATGTCGAGCACACAATTGCAATGTTTAAAAACTATTTTGCAAAGCGTTTGGCTGTTGTCCCAATAAAGTACACTACACTGCGTTTATTCAATTTAGTTTTCTGACATCGCTTTTAGAAAAAACTAAAAACAAAATCTCTTATTTGTCTTAAGCATTGTTCTAGTATTTCGAGTCTTTCCATTGAAGCTGTAATTTGTGAGCATGAAAATTACGGTATAAACTTTTCTTCTGCGTTTACTTAACTGTTCACACAATTGAGTGCATTCACTAATTTTAACATTTCCTCATCTCTGCGCCTCTCTTCTCTTCTATTCACTTCCCTCTAACCATTTTATTCAGCAAACATTCCGCTTCGCTTTAGATAATGCTTAATGATTAGCTGTCAAATTATATATTTAATAAATAGTAGTTTAAATTTTAAGCAAATGTGTTTATTTTTGCGTTCGCATGTTTGTCGTACGATATCGATCGTATTTTGATTAAAATGCTATAGTAAATGAAATTATGCGCAAAATTTGTTATAATAAAACTTTGCCATACAATGGAAGACTCTTCGGAATTAATTTGTCTTTATTTTTCGTTTGTCTACCCATTTATTCTTGTAAACGGATTAATGAGAGAGCACTAACTGATTATTAGCATAAGATTAATTCTTTTAATAATAGCATAGAGTATAGTTGAAGGAAGAAAAAATTATGTTTTGTTACGATTTCGTTTAATTAAAATATATTAAAATATTTTTGAACGACAATTCTCTTATGTAAATACAACGAGGAAATAGAATTACAAAATATGTAAAACAAAACGCAATTATTAAAATTCGGAAAGTTTCCGAACTGATAAATTCCTGTAATATTATGATACCTTCTAAATTAATGGTACTTTTCTGGCAGCGATTAGCATATATTAAATTCGCGGTATCATGTTATGGTAGATTTAGCAGTTTGGCGATATTTATTTAACATAAAACAATTATTATAATTAAAATACTATTCTCGCAAAAATGTTTTCACGGAAAAAAAATCTAAAAACATAAGCTAAAAAGTTACGTTTTTCTTTTATTTTTGTTTGTTGATTATTTTTTCTAATAAACAAGTAGTGTACGAGAATTTTGTTTATTATCGCTCATTATTTTCTCACGAGAAATTTTTGCATGTAATTAATGTGAAAGATTTTCTTTAAATAAAAGATAAAATTTGATAATTTTGAGTAGATTTTTGTGATATAAGGGCGTTTAAAGATATTTTCTTTATTTAATAACATTATTCAGACATTTACATTATTAAATTAAAAAATTAATTTAAACGAACAAAAACTTAACTGATAATCTAAATACATTTTTAATTCCATTATTTTTACTAAAAATTCCACAGAATTTGTATTAAATTGGGTTGAAGTCAGTAATTTTACATTTTTATTGCTAAACAGGAAATATGCAATAACTTCAGGGAAAATGTATTAGCAGTTGCTTTTAATAAGTCCAACGTCTCCAACCATTACTTAATTAATATCAATGAAAATTAGATTTAAATTTTTAAAGAATGTTTCTGTTTTTCCTATTATTAAAAGCCCGTATACAGTATAAGAAATATCGACTTTGAGCTCTTTTCGAAAAGCAATATTAAATCAGCATTTGAAATATTATGTAACAATATAAATTTTACGTAATGACATTTTGTTATCATAATAAAATCATTAACTTTTTTGTTTTCTGCCAAATGAAGAATATTTTTCTAATAATATATTCTATGATAACCTGAAGTTACTTATATTATTGTATCATTCTATAATGAAATGCATAATATAATAAAATGACTAAGCAAAAACAAGAAAATTATAAAACATTTTCAAATGCCGAATGAATAAGACATTTAATCTCGGAATGTATTGGCAATTCAAAAAAAGTCGCATGTTTCTAATACGAAACAAGCCTTTTGTATAAACAATCGTCAACTTTAAAGCGTACATACAAACATTTTATCTTTTATTTATTTATTTATGTTAAAGGTCTACAAAATTTCAACGCTTAAACACGGAATAACATTTAAGAAGCGTTAATATTTACTGTCCACCAGAAAATGGAAATGTTATAAATCAAAACTGTTATTCTATCTTTCATGCCATTAAACTTAAACAGCATAAATAAACATTAATGATAAAAATGTTATAATGTTTCATTTAATGAACTTCAATCGGTTTATTTGATAGGTTATTATCACCGAAAAGACGGCTTTGAAATAGAATATGTCGTTCTTCGCGAATAGTTAGCGTGTATTTATTTAGTGGTCAAACTGATAGGATTTTTTTTGATCAATGATAGCTTTAATGATCGTCTACGACCACAAACCTATTGCATTTTAATAAGACTTATCCGTTTTAAAAACTATACAATATTTACGGGTATAAGTTTTGTTAAATTTCCATGTTTAATATCTATAATTACATCTAAGAGCAGAGCTGAAAAATCTTTTTCTCCTCTCGAACCCCATTAGGAAACTATTAAAAAATTCCGCACCGTTTGAATTATTTATTTTTTTCAACGTTTCTCCGCAAAAAAAACACAGGCAGTGTTTACTGTTTCGCTCCGCTGTGAGTCTCATTTTGCCCTTGTCTTTGTATTCGTTTACAATCCTTCAGAAATGTGATGCCTGGCTATTATTTTGCCGCGTTCGTACGTGACTTTCTTTCGCATTAATGGCGAAAATAATTTGAGGCTACGGTATTAAAGATTTAACTGCACCACATCAGAATATTTTTGCTGGAAGAGAGTGCACATATATGTGGTGCAGCAACACAATTGTAGTAACAGATTACAAAACATGATGTATAAGAAAAACGTGCTTCACTGCAGATATTGATAGTATTAACAGAGAGGTGTTGCGAGATTTTTGTTTTACTAACGCACAACACATTAATTCCGCTTATTTATTGACGTTCTATGTAATAATTATTTAGCATTCTCTCTCTCTCGCATCAATCGGCTCTATATAAAAGATAAGTGTGATGTATATTATATTTCGCTCACACTATGTATATGCTCTGAACTGCAGCTACAGTATGAACCAAACCAGGAAGAATAAGGGCCCATAGTTATATATAAATTAAATTGTTATCAAAGCTAACGAATTATTCGTTCATGTAATATAAAGTATTAAACTAATCAGTCTATTATTACTTATGAACAATGAACCAAAATATTTAACGCTATGATATATATACTGCAAGTTTTTCTATCGTACAATAAATATAATATATTGCTTTATGATCAATATAATAATTGCAAGGAAAAAATCGCTGCTATTTAGTAGAATTATATTGTCAATGTTTCGAGCGATTTAGTATTAACTAACATAATTAATGAGCTGCTAAACACATTGGCAAAAACGGGGAATAATCGCAAACCTAATTATAGTTGAAGGGTTAGCGAACAAAATCTTTGGATCGCTTTTTCGCCTGTTTTTGTTTTTCCTGTTCGGAATTATGTGCTGACTTATTTTTGCCTAACGAGTAATTTAATACATGCTTTCATTTAAACTCGAAATGATAATAATTTGAGTTATTTTTTAATATAGATTAATAGGTGTACTTAACATTTTTAACGTTATTTATTAAAGCGAATTATTTAATTGCATCCGAGAAAGAGAAAAAAAAGGGTTTTTTTGCCCGCAATAGAAGCGTAAAAAAAGTTGAAGTAGTGATGTGTTTGCATAATAAAATGCCTCAATTAATAAAGCATTTAACATTTGACATTTACTTGAACTAAATTTTTATGATTTTTTTTCCTACACTAAATAATCTTTTACTTTTTAAATACAATTGTTACCGATGTTTCAAAAAACGAGTGAATGGACTCCCTGTTTGATCGATTTGCGTGTAAACCATTTCAAGGATTTTACATTAAAAAAATTGTTTAAGCTATCGTTTTGATGGTAATAACAAAAAAAGTTGAATATTTATACCGAACACATGCTATTTAGCTATTAACATAAAATATATTATTTCACTATTAAGAATATTTATTAGCATTAATTAAAGCAGCAGTTTATTATTTTTAAATTAAGGTGTTGTACAGGTAGGATACTTATTTACGCATAAGGCAAATAAAAGTATACTAAGGTTTGGATTAACATACTATACTGTACATGTAAAG
>JAQIXJ010000269.1:0-42237 GCA_034700185.1 Phthiracarus laevigatus
ACTGCACGCTAATATTAAAAGTCCAGTTGAGTGAAGTGGATCCAAATCAAGTGTCACTATTAGACCATACGCGCAAAATGGTAGTAAAACAAATTGGCTTAATGCTCCAATAAGTATTCCAAACGGTTTTTTAATATGATTCCAAACTTCATCCGATGTTATGGAACATCCCATAGCAAACATCACGCATATAACCAGTGCCACTATTAATACATCGTGAATCTCCTTTAACAATGGAATCGAGGTATTATTATTGTTGATGCTATAGTTAGCCATTTTTAAGCCATCAATATCCAGTGAAGAATTCATAATATCCAGCGAAAGATTCATTTTGTAAGATAAAAGAAGTTTACCAATAAGTTAAAGCAAAACTTTTTTACTAAAATAATAAAAATTCAATGTATACGACTATTCAAGAAAAAACTTCATAGAATTAGAGGTTAATATGCATTTTTTGATTTTTCTAACGAAAAATGTTAAAAAGTTCTCTATAACATAAAGTTTTTCCGATTAAATTGCTAATTAAAGTTATAAATCAGTAAGTACTACTAAGAATAAGTTTATATTGTATCGACACCGGATTGTCACTACGAATATAGTTGCGAAGAAACTTTCGAAAACTAATCTCTTATTGGTTATTTACATTTGGCATTGATATTTAAATTACATATAAAAAACCGAATATAAGCTACAGTACTTTTATAGCGATTTAAAACGAATATTGCCTTTCTGTAGACAAAATATTTGCCAAAATTATAAGGTATCATTACATCACTGAATTCAGTACTGGAAAGTTTTATTTAACGCACGAGTTATAGAGGGTGTAGCAGCACATCACATTGTTTTCTTAAATCTATACGATTTGCAACATTTTTTTATATGTACACATTTTACTCTAGTTATTTAATTAAACATTTTACGCTGTTATCGATGAAGATTAACAAAAAAAGATGGTTTTCCCATTACCTACTACACCCATTTTATTTATTTCTGTTCCTAACGTTGGTTTTCCATAGTTAAATGGTTATGAAATCAGGATAAGGTTTCACTTTTTTATTTTTATTTTAAGAAAAGCGTGATTTATAATTTTCTAGTTGAATGATATTGTAATCAAGCAGAACGTGTGAGCCTAATGTTCCACACCCGACAAATAGTTAAATATTTTTTCAACTTTTTTTATTATTTCTTCTTTATTCAGATTATTGCCATGATTTTAGAGAATGAAGCAGAAATGAAAACTAGGAATAAGATTTTTAATATATAACTACCCCATACTTTTTGATATTTTATGCTTAAAGTTAAGTGACAATTCTATTTTATTAATAGTTGTTGCAATTTATTGAAATACAGAAAGAATAATATTTATATATCGCGATAATTCATTGCTCAATTAATTAATAATTAGGGCGTTGAAAATCGTTAATTAACGAATTTATTAAAATGTTATAAATTTCATTTTAAAACAAGTTTATATGAAAAGTAGAACCAAAATAATTAAAAATTAAGTAAACCAATTAAACGATTTTAAAAATATTAAAAGAATTTAAAAATTTCAAAGGATTTCAATTTTTATAACAGTATTTGTGTAAATTAAAAATTTAAGGGTAATGCAAGGCTGGCTGAACCAATAAAATCCAAATATGATTTCTTTCATTTAAGAAGATGCCAGCTTAACTGAAAAAATAAATTGTGAAATTTTTGTAATTGTGAAATTCCCTTAGTTTCGGCCGACATGGAAAGATCTTTTACGAAATATACTGCATTATATAGAGACAATAGAAGAACATATAAATAAGATAACATAAAGTATTACACAATTTGTTATTGTTCATTATAATTCATTTTTGTAACTAATTTAAAAAAATTTTCTAACGATTTTAAATCTTTTTATTAAAGATTAATAAACGATTTTGTACTTTTTTCTAACTATTTTCTACACCCTATTAATAATTAGATTAATTAAGTTAATTTCCACGCATATTCGAATACACTGAACATAATATGAACTCAAAATTTAATTTAACTATACAATAGTATACCATTTCTAAACGTACTCAGTCTTTCACTCACATTTCAAAATGAATAAAGTATTGAATTTACCTAAAATTATTTTTTAGCTATTAGATAGATTTTAGGAAATTAATTTTAATTAATAATCAAAAAAAATTAATTTAAATAAATATTTATGGCTTAAAATTAAAATAACTTTTAAATACATTTGTATTATTTGTTTGTAATATTAAATAATTGAAAAATAGTTTTTCTGATTCGATTAATTTGCTGAAACACTAAAAGTTTTTTTATTAAAGAAACGTTTTTAGGCAGTGATGTGGGCGCCAGTCCAGATAATCCACACAAATGTTAAGCATAAAGCCAGACTGAGCGTGGCTTTAGTATAACATTTCTCTACATTCATGGACTATATAGCACATCACTGTTTTTAGGAGTATTAAATATTTTTCTTCCCATATAATGTGCAGGATATTTATTATTTACTTTAATACATTGGCATCTATCAGAACCGAATTAAAAAATTAAAAATAAATATTTAAAGTTTTTATTTAATATTATATTCAAATTATTTTGGACATGTAAAATAAATTATTGCGTTGCTTTAAAATCACAAACAAATTAAATGCCGAAATCAAAATCTTTTGCATTATAATTAAACAATAAGATTAATGATTTGAAAAGTTTCCAAAACTAGAGAAAGTAGTTTGTAATCATTAAGAAAGTTCGGCAATTATTAATGAATAAAAATTTTAATTTGCATAATAACATACAGTTTTTCAAAACATGCGAAGAAAACGAGCCTATGATTATCTTATCATATATATCTATTAGCTAACCCTATTTTAGCGATATACAGTATATACATCTCATCCAATTTACCACCATAGCAGTTAAAGCAGTAAGACTCCCCAAAGCCATATGTTTAGGGTGCAAATTGCACCCATTTTGCACCCTCTCTGTCCTTACTGTCAATCTTACGATCGTAAGTTTTAAATTTGTGCTATGCAGCAGTTTTTTAATCTTAATCTTACTATTAGAAGGAACATTCAATGGAGTTCTCTTGTGAATTTATATTCCGCCTATAATGCACTGTATATGTGCACAGCAAACAATAGGATTAAGTGTGTAACGTTATTATCTTCTAAGATATTTACGAATGTTTTATTCTTGAAATTAATTTTAATTACTATAAAATAATTAAAAAAATATTAAAGAAATGCGCTCAATTTTTATTAATATAGAGTACGTTATGTATAATTTTCATATGTAGTTAGGGTTCATTCTATTTTTAGTTTAAATCAATTTTTAATATATCAATTGAGCAGTTAATGAAAGTTTTAATCACAAAGTCATTATTTTTTCCATAAAATAAATTTATTTTTAAAAAGATCAAAATTTTGGCGCCACAACGGTATCATTTCACAAACAAAGAAAACATTTCCCCAAACTATTGAACTGTAAAAACAATAAGACTACGCTTATGACATAAAAATGTATCAAAAAGTGAAAGCCATTTAATAAATGGCAATGGATTATCAAACTAATAGAACAATTTTGCGTTTTATAATATACAGTAAAACTGCTTCATTTCAAAATTTCATTCAATATTTTCAATGTCAAAATCTTATTTTTTAAACATAATAATACACTATCAATTAATTATTTGTTTAAATCATTTTGTTATGTCATAATAGATCGTTTATTGGAGAATTTAATTAATTACACTCCGAAATTAAGCTGATTTTAAAAAAACTTAAATTATAGGAAAATTTTGATTTAATTTATGGCACAAGAGACTCGCGGCAAATATTTGCCGCAAATAAATACAATGTAATCCAATCACGCATTTTCCATTTACCTCACATCCACCTCGTATAGCAACTCACAACACCAATTACGTGTGTACCATACATTTTTTGTCTATTCCTATAATGCATATAAATGTTCTACTAAGCCACGCCCACCATTCCAATTTGCTTAACTTTTCAATGCATTGATAGGAATAGACCAAAAATGTATGGTGTGAACGCTTTAAATTTGCACACTTGCTTTCCTAATATGCATATAATAGTACTGTGTTTATAGCAAAAGCATACTATTCAAACAATAATAACTTTTGAAAATAATCTATTATCTTGTTTTGCCACATATTTACCATTCTTTAACCGATCTTCCGATTAGCTTAAGACTTACCCATATATTCCTATAATTTTAAGATTTCAAAAGATATAAATATTGTTAGTTGATCCATGTTTTTATTTTAGTTCAGTTCGGGATCAATTGGATCAATTAACAATATGCATATCGTTTGAAAGCTTAAAATTAGAGGAACTGATTGATAAAAGTCTTAAGCTAATCGATGGTTCGATTAAAGAATGATTATTGGTGGCCGAAAAAGATAATAGCCAATATAATACCGTAATTATTGTTTGAATAGTATGCTTTTGCTATAAATACAGTACTGTTATATGCATACTAGTAAAGCAAATGTGCAAATTTAAAGCGGACACACGTTAAAATATGTTAAACATTTTGATACAGTAAAAACTAATTATAATGTTCTTGACTAAAATA
Organism: Phthiracarus laevigatus; assembly: GCA_034700185.1. Lineage (NCBI taxonomy): Eukaryota > Metazoa > Arthropoda > Arachnida > Sarcoptiformes > Phthiracaridae > Phthiracarus > Phthiracarus laevigatus. Next base: position 4,588 of record JAQIXJ010000269.1, read on the forward strand.
AAATTTTAAGTTAAATAACTGAATGATATATTAGTTCGCCGTCGTTAGTTACGATGTTTTGCAATCTTTTTACAAAACCATTTAAAAAATTTCTAAATTAAATTGTCTTGATTTAATGAATTTAATTTTTGGCAAATGTTTTCTTAGAAATCGTCAATTGTTCGCTGGCGGATTGATTAAATCAGACCTTTGCCATAACCATATAGTGAAAAATTCAGAGGAATAAAATCGGATGATCGAGGAGGCCAAAACAGCAACCCACCTAGCCATATCCAATTATTACCGAATTTTTAATAATTTAATTTCGAACAACAAATAGTATTAATAGTATAGTCGGTCATTCAAAAAGATGTCTGCCATATAAAAAGTTTGAATGTTCTGCCGTATGCGCACTATTGCACATGTCGTCACTTTTCACTATTCGCTGTTGTTTTAAAAAAGTAAAAGTGATTGTATTGTATTAATTAACTTGTAATTAATTAACATTTTTGAATTTTTATTATAAAAACGAGTTATAATAAACATTATCTTATACCATAAAAAATTAAATCCGATGTGTTCCAGCGTCAAGGATATCAAAGAAATAAATGAAAATATTAAAAACTGTTATTCGGCTTAAGTCAGTTCTATCGACCTTACAGTGCTAGAACAGAGTAAAAGTAAATTAAAGTTAAGGAAATGGAAAGAAAGGAAATAAAAAGTAGACGGTATGAAAGGCCGTTGGATGAGCTTATCGCTTTAGAAAGCCCCCGAGAGGAGGAAACAAGTGATGAACCGATTGTTCATATTGGAGGCTGTATTGGAAAATTTAAAATACCAAAAATTTCAATTACTCAATTAGAAAAGCTAATTGAAAGTGCACCTGAACCTCCAGAAATAATTTTCAATGAACTAACCGATAATAAAGACAAAGACAAAGACAAAGTGCCTGATGAAGTGTGGGACTGGAAGTGTCACGATGAAAAACAAAAACATATCGGCAAACTAAGGAAAAAGGCCGCAAGAAAGCGAAGACATGAAAAAGCTTCTGACAAAATTAATCACAATGTTAATGTTTTGGCTGAAGAAGCAGCGGCTCGCCCGGTTATAGTCTCTTTGCCTATTGTAATTGAAGTACAGCCGTCAGTAATTCGTTACGATATTAATAAAAGGAAAAAAAGAGATGCGATAGAGAAATACGACGAAAATGTTAAACGTTCACTTATAGGAGAAAAGAAAGTTTTTGCAGCAAGGATATTAATTTTGATATTGTTTTTAACAATGTAATTATTAATTTTTTTAATTAATAAAAATATTTTGTTTTTGTTTTACGATAAATAAAATTGTACTTATTAATTATAATAATAAATAAAATTTATTATCATGTTAAATGTTGTTCACTTAATCGAATTGTCACCGCACCCAAAAAATTTCCAATATGTCACCCCACCATAAAAAATTTCCAAATTGTAGTGAAACTTGCTATTTTATTTGATTCAATAGACTTGACATTACTTATTAAAATAACATTATGCTGCTTCATTTTTAGTTTTTATAATAATATTAGTTAGAAATGTAAATACTTAATAAAAAATTAGTAATAAAATAATCAAAATTATAATAGTTATTTCTATTATTTGGCATACCATACTAATTAAATAAATAATCACACAGTTTTACATACTTATATACTTTTTATTATAAATTTTTAATACCCATACAAATTTCTTTAAAACAAATCAATATATTAATATCATTAAAATAATTAAATAGTTTTTCAAATTCCGATTTAGTTAAAAAACAAGAGAATTTTGGTCCATATTTTCGATAAACTACAGGCTCCGTTGAATTAATAATATATGGTGAATTTTCTGTTATATTATCGTTCTCGTGTTTTTTGTAACAGCCCAATATGAAAGGTTTAATCCTAAGTTTAATTCGATATGATTCAACTCCGTCGTCGTCTTTTGTTATTTCTTCATCGATGTCCTCATTTTTCTTTAAATATGCCATTAATGAGTAGAATAGTTCTTTGGATAAATAAAGTCTAAACTTTTCTACGGTTGTAAAATTATTATTGAATTGAAAACTAAATAATCCATTGCTTCCTTCAAGAATATATTGGTTTGTGATATCCGATAATTCAAATTTGTAGTAACTTAACATTTTCAGGATCAGTGACTGAATGAACATAATGAACTGTATGTCTACTTTATATCTTAGATTTTAGTTGGGTGCGCATGCGTAATTAACATTTTCATATTAAGATCGCCATCTAGTAAGAAATATTTTTTCTATAGTGATTGTGACTCATCATGTTTTTCTTCTATTGCACCATCATTTATTTTTATTTTCGGATTTTGCATGATTTAACCTAAAGAACTAGTAAGAATAACAGTCCATAGGTTTTGGTTCCCTATTTCTAAGGTTAAGTTTATTATACTAGCGCAAACTACTACAAAAATTAACAAAACCTGAACACTAAATAAAATTAAGTCAGCTTTACAAACCCCCTTAATAATCATTATTAGTTAAGTTAGGTTATTTTAGGTCACGTTTATTTAGGTTAATTTTTCAATACTTGTAACCCAAGAATTATACTCAGGAGGATGATTGAGCCACTTAACAAAGTATTCTTTTTTTCCTTTTCGTGTTCTAGTTTTCAAAACTTTCTCAACGCTGAAAAGCTTTGCTTCAACTTTTTGTAATTCTTCAATATAAAGTCTTTGTGGTATATCTGTTCCTTTTTCGTCTTTAACTTTAAATAATAGCTTGTTATTTCCTTTTATAGTCTTAGTAACTGTTAATACATTATCGCCCCATGTAGGATAGTAACCTTTATCAAATGGCTTTTTAGTGTATTTTCGTCTCACTTGGTCTCCAGGTTTTAGTGATGTGATTTGTTTTGTTCTTTTTTGACTTTTTAATAACTCAATTAAGTTTTTATGACCATAAATATTTTTAAAGATTTTGTTTTCGTGAATTTTTGTAACCTTTGAGGGAACCATTTTAATAGTACGATGGAATGAATTATTATAACTCGTAACTAGGTTTTGCAGAACATCAACATATCGTCTATCACCCTTGGAAGTGAAATATTTAAACATTTTAGATTTTAAAGTTCTATTAAATCGTTCTACTATTGCGCATTTAATATCGTCATTATTACTAGTGAAATGCTTCACACTATTTATTTTAAGGAAACTTTGAAGTATTTTATTACAAAACTCTGTCCCTTTGTCTGTGCGCAAATATATGCATTTTCGTTTCTTAAAAATATTTTTAAAAGCATTTCTAACATTATGAGCTGTTTTCTGTTTTAGAATTGCAACAAATGCAAATTTTGAAAAAGAATCTATAACAGTTAAAATAAAACAATTTCCGTCATTTTCTTTTGAAAACTCTTTCATATCCACTAAATCTGCTTCCCATTGTTGGTCTATTTTATTAACAATAATTTTATTTCGTGGAAAGCTCTTTCTCGCATTTCGATGCAGAGTATATGTTATTTGCCCTGACAGCCAGTTTTTTACATCTATTAATTTTGTTTTTGGCAATGCCTTAATGACTTCTTTATATAGTTTTATAGCGCTTCCAAAAGAAGCTGGATTTTGGGAATCATAATATAATTTAGACAATTTATTTGAGAGAATTTTAGATATATTGCCACTTAAAAGCTATCTTAGATATTACTGCCTCTTTTATACTATTAGATTTCCTTGAATTTTTACTTGTTTTTGTCTTTTTACTTGTTAAAATTTCTTTCACAACTTTTGAAACATATAATTTATCTAGTATTTCATTTTCAGATCTATTATTTTTCGAATTTGTTTTCTCACTATTTTTCTCTTCATCCTCAATAGGAATTAGTTCTACTTTCTTGCAATACTCCATTATAAAACAATTTCTAATAAACTAGCTACAATCGGTACAATCCAATGAAGCCAACCACCACTTTGTTTTATAAGTTTTCGTGTTGGGCGTTTTGTTTTGTAAATTGTAGAAGCAAACTTTCTTATATGGACTTTTATTTTATCATCAACTTTTATATTTCCGTTAATAACATTTAGAGCTAATTCCTTGATAGCTATTTTGTATTTATTTTGTTTTGAAATATAATTAAGCAAACACTTTTGGTTTTTTTACACTTAATATTCGCTACAAAAGCTAGATCTTTGATTGTGTTCCTTAGATTTTTAGACATTATTTTGGGATATAAGCTATAGGTCTTAATCGGTTTTGTTCGTCCGGAATAATATTTGTTTGTAATCGAAGTTTATCAGGTGTGTCTTGTTTTAAATCTAGCCTAATATAGCCAAATCCATTTTTAGTCGCATCATTAAAAGCTTCAAGAAAATACTTAGAACAAAAAAGAACAAAACAAAGCAAATCACTAAATATTGGTGATCAAGTAAGGCGCAAGTACACCAAAAAAGCTTTAGATAAAGGATATTATCCTACATGGGGTGATAATATATTTACAGTTACTAAGACTATAAAAGGAAACAAAAAGCTATTATTTAAAGTAAAAGACGAAAAAAAGGAACACATATAACACAAAGACTTTACCCTGAAGAACTACAAAAAGTTGACGCGAAGCTATTCAGAGTCGAGAAAGTATTGAAAACTAGAACACGGAAAGGAAAGAAGGAATACTTTGTTAAGTGGCTCAATCATCCGCCCGAGTATAATTCTTGGGTTACAAGTATTAAAAAGTTATCATAAATTAATCTAATTATGATTATTAAGGGGGTTTGTAAAGCTGACTTGATTTTATTCAGTGTTCAGGTTTTGTTAATTTTTGCAGTAGTTTGCGCTAGTATAATAAACTTGACCTTAGAAATAGGGAATCAAAACCTATGGACTGTTATTCTAACTAGTTCTTTAGGTTACATTATGCCAAATCCGAAAATAAAAATAAATGATGGAGCAATAGAAGAAAAACATGATGAGTCACAATCACTATAATGACAAATATTCTTACTAGATGGCAATCTTAATAAAAAAATGTTTATTACACATGCGCACCCAAAATAAAACCTAATATATAAAGTAGACATATAGTTTATTATGTTCATTCAGTCTCTGATCCTGAAAATGTTAAGTTATTACAAATTGTAAATGAACTAACACGACTTTTAAAGTATTTGCAGACATTTTTAATTAATAAATCAAATGAAAATAAAATAATTACACACATTAAACATACTTATATACATTTTTATTTAAAAATCATAATTAATCTATATAACCATATGGGAGGGTTCTATTCCCAATTCTTCTCCTTTTATCGGAAACGACTCTGTAAGCTTTGTTAAATTCGTTTTTGAACACATTATGATGTTGATCGGTCCTGAACTGCAGTTGAGGCACTTCTTTTCTAAGTCTGTTTCCTTCTGCGTAATGTTTTGCGAATTCAAAAATAGCTTCAAAGTTTATTTCTTTATCAACTTCACTCGTCAATGTTATGCCTTTTACTTTGCATTTTGATTTTGCACTTCGATCTGGAAAACTTACTTTATAACCATAATTTTTTGGTCCAGATGATGCAAAACTTGAAATAAATGCGCCTTCAATCTCGTAATCTTTCCAAATTTCATCTGTAAGATCACCTAAAAAGTCACCTGTATTTGGTTGGTATTGCAAAGTGTCTGTTCTGCTAACAAAAAAAACAGAATCTGTATCAAAGTACAAGACTCTTCCAGAATCGCAATTTTCTATTTTTTCTAGTTCAGAATATAGTTTTAGTCTAGCATATGAAGTGACAAACGATGCAATTGCAGGACTAGTATTTCCAGCTTTTTCGAATATTTCATCACTATATCTATAATTTACGATTAGAACATTTTCGGTTGGCATAAACTCTCCCTGAATCACAATTGATGGGTCATTTCCAATCTTAGCATAATCGCTATAGTCCTTACACAATATTGTTTGAGATTTATTTGAGTTTTGGCCCAACTTTCCCCATAATGTGTTTAACATCAACTTTGCAATATAGTGAAGTCCTTCGTTTTTTGTCATTTTACTTGAGTCGAGAACAATTCCTTCTTTTTTTCAAATTCAGATATAAAATTGTTTTTACTCCCTTCATCGATACTCGTTTTCGGCCATCCAGATGCTTCAGTTTTAATTTTTAACCAAGTTCTTATGTAGTTTTGAAATATTTGATCAGATTTTTCTCCATAATGTAGCACTTGTGTTATTTTTTTAATTATGTAACCTTTTTCAACTGCTTTTTGAAGTTCAATTGAAGTCCATGTTCCAATTAGATTTCTATCATTTTCGCTATGATTACAATAACCGTTATTATTTTCTTCAGCACAAGATGAACACAAAGGAAAATAAAGCTTTTTATTAATTCGGCAAGGTAACACGCCTAAGTATAACTGTGAAGGAGTAGAAACAAAGCACTCTATAAAGCCAAAGTATGCTGATATATCATTATCAGTAAACACTGAAATAACTTTCGGATGACCAACAGGGTAATCATTAGATACCAATACATGAAGATACAAGCTTGTAAAATCTAAATAGCTTATTTTTTCGTTTGATTTGCACTCATATGTAAAATATAAATTATTAGTGCGTCCTCCAAAAAACGAATCTCTAATATTTGCTGGTCCATATTTTTCAATGTTTAAATAATATTTTCCTCTTTCTCGAACGTATTTAGCAAGAGTCGAATCATTGGATTTCATATTCTTAAATTCGCACTCCCAAACAGAATGCAGCTTAAATTTTCTTCTATTTTCTAGGTAATCAAGTTTGTCTAAGGTTTTTGTATAAACTTCATTATACGTTGAATTGTTCAACTCTTTCAGTGGTTCGTCTCGTTTATTTTTCATACAGTTTATGCAACCGTGCCACTTAGAAATTAAAAACTCAATAACTGTATTTTCTACTGGGAAAAATCCGTCAACGAAAAAGTTTCCTATATGTTTTTCACGTAATAGAGTTGAACCACAAACATTTTGCAAATAATCGAGATATATGTTAGCCGATTTTGATTGATTTCTCTGTTGAGAATACCCCTTAACAGGACAAATTCCAATTATTTTCTCTTGCATAATAACAGCACGAAAATATTCAAACCCAACGCTCGCTAATGTAAAGTTTCGTGTTGTAGGGTCTAATTTCGTTGTTGATTTGAAGAGTTGCCTAAATATCATTATTGACATTGTTAATATTTTTACATCGTTTATGCAGTAACTGATCAGCTCTTCTTTATAATTGAAAACGTGATTGTTATGCAATGTAACCTCGTTGTACCATTTTTGAAGATTTTTTAATGGTCCTGATTTCATAAATTTAACGCCATAGTTTTCAATAGCCGGTATCTTTCCGACATAGTTTAAGTTTTCAACTTTGCTGAATAAGTGAGGGAAAAATCCCTTTAACACATGATCACTAATTCCAAAAGATTTTGGAAGTTGAGCTAATGGTTGTTAGAAGAAGCTTAAACTGTCTATAAAACGCACATTGGAGACGTCTAATAGCAAAACTTTTAGGCCATTCATAATAACATTCGTGTTTTCAAAGTCTCGCTTAAATAAATCAGTGAATAAAAAATGACCGTCATATCCACTACTGTTATGCGCGAAGACAAGAACCTTAGATTGGAGTTTTGCAGCTTTTTTAGCTAAATCGACGTATAAATAATCTCCAAAGTTTTTTACACAGTCAAAGCCGAAAAACTCCTTATAACCAGGTCCGCAATAGTCGCAGTCGTTTTTCTTTCTATTGTAAACTGTGTCCCAACACTTGTCGCACACAATTTCTGAAAACGATTTAATACAATTTATTAACATTTCTATATATATTCATTACTATACCTGCTATTAACAATACTGCTCTATGCTGGAATTTGTTTTAATCAATTTCTACTTGAATCGACTCGATGTCATAGCATACAATAATTTTCACTTTATTGTCAGCCTCAACAAGTTTAGACAAGTCTAAAGTTTTAATATAGCAGTAATGTGGGGAGATTTCATACTTTTCTTCGCAATGATGACATGTGCTTTTGTCGCATTTATGTTTATCTTTTTCATTGTATTCTTGTTCACATTTGATACATTTTTTAACCTTTAAGCACATATCAATTTTATGATTATTAAAACAGTGTCGATTAGAGAAAACTCTTAAACAGATTTCACAATTTACTAATTCCATTTTAGGACATCGTGGTATCATTCCGCATAGTTGGCACTTTACTTTACACTTATGCGAATTACTGTATCCAGTATTACAGCCAACACAATAAAATGAAGTGGACAAATAAGCATTAATTTCTTTTATCGTATTGAAGTGATTGTCATTAAATTCCAAGTAACTTTGTTTTTTGTTATAAGGACCCTTAAATAGTAAATTCGATGGATCTATGGCATCTATAACAATAAGTTGATAATCCGGCGATAAATATTTCTCTTGAAGTTGAGTCATTCGTGAAAATGTTTAAGGTTGGTCTGTTGGAAGGTCTGCTTCTTAGCAAATGCGCATAGCACCTTCTTTCTGCACATTTACAGTCCATGGTTTTTTGTGTGATGGCACGCCTTTTACTTTTTTTCCATTCAGTCTGATTTTTAACTCCATTTTGATGTCAAGCACGTGATACATCAAACCAACATAAACAGCTCGATAGCCACTGAGACAATCTAAATATACTTGTGTTATTTATGATAATTTTGTGGAATAGTTTTTACCTTCGTTGCTTATTGTTATAAGTGAGCGTTTATCCTTCCTTCTCTTTTCTCCTGTTCTAGGGGCACCTTTGTACTTAGTGCGACCACTACCTGAGATATCAGGTTTTTTCACAGTGACAGTAACTTTCAGTTCACCCGTTAATAAGAAGCTCTCATTACTTTGTGAGACTTTATATATTGTAGTAAGGAATTCGTTGCTATCAAAGTCGCAGATTTTACTTCCACCTAGAGTAAAAACATATTACTAAAACTGTTGTTTTTAAAACAATCTTACCTATAAATATTGGTTAATGTTGTAACGCTTTGTGTAGAATAAACACATTATATTTATAATCTTGAGGATATTTTTTAAGAGTTGGTAAAACCATACGCTCGTAGAGACTATTAACTTCATCACTTGCCTCTAATAAATTTGGCAACATATAATGCATGTTATGAGTGATGCCATAGTCAAAATTATATTCTTCTCTTCGAAATCTGTGAGAAATTCGCGGTTGGTCTTCATTTAGCATTTCAAGCTCAAAGCCAGGAGCTACCTTCTCATTCAAAGACATATCTACTTCTGATGAGATTTCTAAAAGTTGTTATTTATTTACTGATACTAGGCTAAATTTAATGGGCGTTATATAGTAATATTAAATGACAATTTGGTGACTAACTCAATATATTTTGTTTATAAGTAAGAACATTTTTAAAAATATAATTATGTAAATATAAGTATAATTAATTTTTACCTCTTGTCAGCTGATAATCAAAACTATCAGATTTGTTTGCATTTGAGGGAACCAAAACTATTCAGATTAAAAATACAATGAGTAAATTTGTATTGTTTACATTTTGATTTTAAGTTAACAATAACCTTGATTATAAGCATCCCTCGAACTTGGTCCAGCGACAGTTGGAGGTACACTTGCTTTAATTGCGTGAATGCTTTGTTCAGACAAGTTAATAAATCCCTTCTGATATACGTTGTTAACATTGGTGTCATAAACTTTCAGACGATTATTCCATGAGTCATAACGATCTGTGGTTTCATTTAATTAATCGTATTGATCTCAATAAACTGTTATAGTATAAGTACCTTCAAAGTTAAATGTATTTCCTTGAGTTGAGTGGTTTTGAGATTCAACGTCGTGACTTGAAGATAAATCAACTAAAAATATAAAACTTTAAATTTTCCTATTTACGGATTAAAATAAAAGGTGTTTTACCATTATCAGGATCATTTTCCATGTCGTAGGGTACAGCTTCCTCTGAAGAATTCATTAAGCGATAAAATTTATTTGGTATCTGATCAAAACTGATCTTTCGTTTAGCAAATCCAATGTTGAAATTTTGCTGAGACATCTATTGGAACAAATACCGTTAATGATAAATTAATAAATGTGTTATCTATTATCTCAAATGCATAATTATTTCGTAATCAGAGAAATCCTCACGTAAATAAACGGTTTATCAGGCAAACTAAACATGTATCCTACAAATAAACTTAGCATTTTAGGCACAATTACAAAATTTTTAACATTTCTTATACTCATGGCTCGAAGAAAAATGTTATAAAACTCGGTTTTAATGGAAGTTTGGATAAAGATATGCTTTATATTACTGTTAAAAACACCAAACTGTGATAAAGTTGTCTTTTTCTCATACAAATCAATGTCAGAACTTTCCTGAACTACCCGTGTATTTTCTAAATATATTGAACTCATTTTATTTACTTACACTTAATTTAATTTTAGCTTACGTTGACAATATGCTCAAATAAATCTGAAAATTAGTTTTATTAATATTTTGTGAAATTTTGTTTTAAGCTATTTACCAAGTTGTGTGATTTGATATATTAGTATAGCGACGAAACTTGTTTTTACCAAGAACTCTTAATAATATAAAAATTCAAAAATTTAGTTTATGCACATTTTTGTTGTGCACTAACTTTATAAGCAGCTTGGAGAACTATAAACGAATCGATGTCGATGTCTAGGAGTCTATCTACAAAAACGATAACGATAGCGATAACGAATGCGATAACGATTACAATAGATTGTGACAATTGTTAGTCAAATTAGATGATCAATAAGGATGTGTGATAATTCACGAACGAAAATTGAAACTAAAATGAAGTATAAGATATATTTAGAAGTTTGTAATCTTTAAATTTTATTTAAAATGTATAGCAAATTATAATGATGGCGTTATTATATTTGTTACGATTTGAAGCACAAAAACTAATAAATTTATGGTGTAAAATTATTTTGAAAACTTTTTGGTGTAAAATTAACTAGAAAATTTTTTGCGGTGTAAAATTGACTTGAAATTTTTTTGGGGTGTAAAATAATTTTCGAATTTTTTAGGGTGTAAAATAATTTTTAAAAATTTTTGGGGTGTAAATAATTTTCGAAATTTTTTGGGGGTTAAAAGGATTTAGTGAGGGGGGTGTAAGTAGTGGGAGGGTAGATCAGAAGGGGTACCGCAGCATTGCTGCCGCGAGTTACCCCAAACCCCCGCCCACTACTAATTGCCGTTTAGGAGACTAAAGGGTACCGCAGCATTGCTGCCGCGAGTTACCCTTAGCCCCCCTCTCCGGACTACATCTTCAATTCGAAGCCTACCTTCGTCTACCTCCAGCCTACCTCCTGGCAACAGCTTCCAGTGATAAGGCATCGGGCACCGCAGCATTTTCTGCCGCGAGTTACCCGATAACCCTATCACCAGTCCCTGTCACCGCAATCATCATATATTCATCATATCATTTTCATTTCATCATTTCATTTCATTTTATTTCATCATATCATAATCATTTTATCTCAACTTTACCTTATAAGTGCTGAATGTGTTATGAGAACTCTTCTCTCAAACACAGACAGCCCATTAACACTGACTACAAGTCACTTACAGTTTTTAGAATTTTTAAATTTTTTTTGACACCTCCCCAATAGCCACCCACCAATTTTAACTTTTTTGGGCTTAAGAACCCGATTATCATTTAAATATTTTCTATTAAAAATTTTAAATTATAATTATTTATATTAAATAAATTTAAAAAATAAACTTTTTTGAAATTTAGAAATTTTAAGGAAAAAATGACGTCATGCACAGTACAGTGCACACGTCAGACCATTAAAACTTTTGGATGGCGTCCATCTTTTTTATTCTCTTACTATACTAGCACTACTGTTGATAAATAGTAATGTATTTAAGGAATCCACAATAATAGACTCCAATATTATCTAATCTTTAAAATAAAAAAGTCAAGATAAATATTTTTATTCTTACTGTATTGAACGAAAGGTTAACGAAAGTATTGCAAGCATTTAAATAAAATATCATTTTTAATATATAAACTGAAAGTATTGACATGTTTTTAAAACCAAAAAATCTTTTGAAAGTCTTACTACTTTAAAGGTAACGCATCAATATTTTTCAAATAATCAAAAAATAAAATAAACTAAAAAAATTATTAACCATTTATTTTTAGTTAGAATTAGCAACAAACACAATGCTTATCGGTGTACTCGTCGATGTTTCTGGATCTATGCGAACAATACTGCAAAATGATTCGCAACCAAATGATGAAAGTATCACTCGAAGTGAAACTATTTTTCACACAATAATTAATATTGCGAAGCGTGACATTAATTTTAAAGAAAGACAAGAAATGTTTGCAATAGCATTCGGTATGAATTATTATAATATGCAAACATGCGATTTAATGCAATTATTAAGTATTGTGGAGGCTAATCAATCAAACAATATACCAGGAAAAGTAGCATTAATTCTGCTATTGGCTGATAATGGTGCGCCATATTGTGTTGAATACGTTAATAACCACTTGGACGATAAAGATGCCGAATTTATTTACGCTTTCTATTCAGTGAATACACACTTAATGGGAAAATACATTCATAGCCTTCCATCTCAGTGTAAAAGCAATTTTTCAAAAAAATCTACGAATGCTGTTAAGTTTTTGGACTTATTTGATGTATTTTCTATAAAGGATAGTGAAAAACAAACAACTAAGGAACATGCGATGCAAGCAATTAAAGAGGCACTGATATTGCTATCACAACCGACAATAGAAACGTTCGAACGAGTTATCAATCTTATCGAAAGAAACAAAAATAGACGAATTTCATCCTCAAAGCGCCTTAAGGAACTAATAGACTCGATTAGCCCTTATATATTTGGCAACACCACTCCAATGTGCACAGCTTTGAGAAGTGCTGTCAATTTATTTAGTGATAGCTCTGACCAAAATAATAGTTTATTTTTGTTAACGGATGGCGTGGCAACCGATGGTAATCCAGTTCAATTTGCTCAAACTCTTCATAATAATGGTGTAACCGTATATGTCTGTTTATTAACGACAGATAATATTCAAAATCAGCGAAAATTGTATTATGAGGTTCAGCAAGAATGGACAGATGCGCAAAAGAATATGTTTGAGTTAAGCTCAACCGTAGATAATTCAAACAGAGCTTTTTCTATTCTTTTAGAAAAGGGATGGGAACTTCCGGAATCTGGTGAGAGTCGTTTATTCATTCTATCTAACCTTCCAGAAGTGATCGAAGATTTCTCAAATCTTGTAACTGAAATAAAAAAAAATAATGACCCAATTTTAAATATGGTCGAACGCGTTAGTTTCGATCCGTATATTAATAGTTCGGTAAATGAATTTAAACAGATAACCAAAGAAGATGGTACGAGTTATGCAAATGCTGTGGCGGCTGTTATCTATTTCGCCACCAAAAGAATTGTGGGCAGAGATGGTGGGTATCCTGTTTTTTACGAGCTTCGACATGATATAAAAACTGAATATGGAGAGGAAGTTAAAAGCATTGACACATGCGAAAAAATTCTTAGTAATTATACGACCAAATATCGATTACAATATTTAGAAGTTGATGAACGAGAAGCCAGACAAGCGATCAATGCAAGGCGTCCTGTTGTTGCAACGTTTTCTTTGTACAAACAACAGTGGGAAAAACTTACTCAATTTTACCGAACATATCCTAAATCTATTCTTAAAGAAAATGATTTGAAAACAGACGAAAATTCAACAGAACATGAAGTACACACTGTCATACTGATAAAGATAGCACCCGATCATCTAAACTTTTTAAATTCTATAGGCACTCAATTCGCTGATGAAGGCTTTTTTAGGGTTGAAAATCAGTCCGTTTTAAATTTAAAGTTCTATGATGTATTTTGGGAATTGGAAGATCTAAAACAAAGTGAAATTGCAGCGTTTAAAAAGAAAAAGTTGGAAACAGCAAAAGATTTTGCAAAGAACAATTTGCCACAAAGCGTTATGGAGTTTCCATACATATGCGCTGATTGTCACAAGGAATCACCGATTAGTCAATACAGAGGACACTTACTTCAGGCTATATGTCCGAAATGTAATCAACGTTTTAATCCTACAGTCATAGGGATTAAACTCAATCCCTATGTTTATTAATATTAGTCCTTTATAAATAAAACATTGATTTTTAAATTTGTTTCAAAAATATGTTTAATGTAAATTTAAATATTCTTATATATACAAAATACGTCACTTTTTAAATAATATAAAAATGTTTAATTTATCATTTTTTAGCTCACTTTTCAAAAAAAAGCGGGCTTATGGTTTTGACAATGTTTGTCCGTCTGTCCGTCCGTCTGTCTGTGATAAGTTTTAAAAAAGGGATTTCGCCTATTTTTTTTTTAATCAACCGATTTAGCATTTTTTATATTTGCTGAGAAACTTATATTTTTGTTACATAAGTATGCATTATCCTAAGAAAAGTGAGCTCTCTATGAATGTTCCGTTCTTGTTTAATGATGTAATGTATAAGTATCCTGTTTTAATAACCAGTTTTTTAAATCTTCCATTGTTATAACTGGATTGCGTTTTTTAGATTGATGGTAAAGGGTATGAATTCCTTTATAACTAGATGATTGTTTAATATTGTAGTATAATTTTGATAACAAGCTATTGTTATCATTAGTTTTCCAAATTTTGTTATTTATACTTTTCATGTTTAAAAATTTCTTTTGCTTTCCCAAAAGCTATCGTTTTTGCTTGCCTTGGTATTGTTTCTCTTAGTTGTTTTTTAACTGGTGAACGTTGAACTTTTGAAGAACTTTGGAATGGATTAACTGGTGCCTGTTTTGCAAGATCTGAAAGATCCTCATCAAATGTTATAAGTTTTTCAGGTCCTTTAATAGGAGATTTAATTGGTGATTTAAATTTCACTATTTCAAGAATGTTAAATAGTTTATTGATTATTGTATCATCTTTTTGAAGATATTCTTCAGATGTTGATACTTCAGAGCTTTCCTTTTTAATTATAAGAACTTTTACTTTTTTAAATCTTCTTTGTATCTTAAATTTTTTTTTCTTTTTTTTAAAGGAGGAGACTTTATAGATTCAATAGCTTTTGTAGAAACAATAGGTTGAATAGTTTGATTACTTAAATCTTATACTTTTCTTTAGCTTTTAAAAATTTTATTAATGTATTAGAGTATAGTAAATTTTGATTAATATCCAAATTCGAGTTTAACACTTTTTGAATTTCCTTATTTAAGTTCGAAGCAACTCTCAAATATGGAGTTGTTGACAGTTTCAAAATATTTAATGTTTCATTTAATTTTTCCTGTTGATTTTCATCGTTTTCCTTTGAAACTAACTTTAGTTTCATAAACTTGTTCATTTTAATAATTTTTTTTCACTTACAGTTGCTAATAAAGCTAGAACAGAAGGTAATAGTATGTTTAAAAAACCTCCTTTCTTTTGAATAATAGTTCTTTTATTCTGATAAGAAAGATTTTTATTTGCTAACTTTCTTAAAATATTTTTTTATTTGTTCAATTTTTTATAGTTGCAATTCGATATTGGAACGTTACCAATTAAACAAATGTGTGAAATTTCTGCTATTGTTTTAATAACACAGTTGTTCACTTTGTTATCAATTTTACTTTGTGTGGTTTGTCCAAGATCTAACAACAAATAACTGTAAGGTTTGAGTTTGGTTGCGTTTTATATGCTTCAGTTATAAAATTACTTTTTTATCCATTAATTTTTTGAGATAATAATTTGATTTGAAATATTTCTCTTGGATTTTTCATTAAAACTATATATGTTGAACTTATAGAAATATCACGCATGTATTTTGATTTAGGAAAAAGATTTTGAATTAGGAAATTTACAGTTATATTTTTATGGTGAGATTTTTTTGTAAACAAGTCACTTATTAATATTTGATTAGCTGCTGTGTTCATTTGATCATCTATAATAATTAAATTATTTTCATTTGAATTAAGACTATCGTTATAACTTTCTGTAAATATTTAAAATTTTAAAATAAAAACATTATTAATTTTAATGAACTTTGGAAAACCCTGATTTGAACAATATAAAATTGTATCAAATCGTAAACCAAATAAACCAGTTGATTCTAATATTAAGTTGTTAACAAAAGTTGATTTACCAGAACAACTAGGACCATAAATTAACCAACGACTTGGATGAAAAAAAGTTAAACCTAAAGTATTTTTCATACTTATTATGTATAAAATGAAAATTTTAACTAGAAAACTTAAAACATACGATTTAAAAACTTATTTATATCCATCTAGAAGTAAGAAACTGATCTTAAAGATAAAATATAATACACCTTATATTGAACTCACAGAATTTATTAATTAAAATAAAAATATTAATTGTATTACATTAACTTTGTATGAATTCAATAAAGTAATTAATACATTGTTATATAACGTTAATAATATAAAAATTATTAACTTTAAAATTTTTGTAATTCCAATAATAAACAAGAACAAAAAAATTTCAATTACTATGTTAAAAAATAAAGAACTGAAAAAAATAATATTGAATAATCTTGAAATAAGAAGTTTAATTATTTTCCATAGCGATGTGTTTGATAAACTTGACTCAATAAAATTTTAATTTATGTTCTTATATCCAAATGGTAATGAAGTAATTCCATCATCTAGTATATACCTTTTATCATCTATTCGTGTGAATATTAATTTATCAATTTCAATTGTTTGTATTTTATGCATTTTGCTATGAATTTTTCTCATCTTAAAAGTATACAAATTATTTTTTAACAAAACATTCTTATAATGATTATGATTAACAAACTTTTTTAAAACACTTTTTTGTAATCCTTTTCCAGTAGATTTAAATTTATTATCACCATATTTTATAGAATATAACTTACTTTTTAATCCAATAAATTCAGAAATTATATTTGAGTTCATTTCATCCTTCATCGCACCCAATACTTTTTTATTATAATCACTATGTAAAAAATGATCTAATGGGTAATCTGATAAATCCATTACTTTACTAAAATAATTTTGAAAGTCTGAATATAAATCATTTGTTTTAATTTCATAAATAAAACTATCTGTATCGGTATAAGCAAGTTCTATATTATTTCCATAATGTTTTTTAAAACAATCATAATGCATTCTATACATATGATATTTACTTAGTTCTAAAACTGTAAAACCTAAATAAATAGGTTTGTCTAAAACAACTAACTGTTTTTTCATTCTTATTAAAGTTTTGTCATTATTTAATATATAAAACTGATCAAAGTTTGGTTTTTTTAGTAAATTTTTAGCTTGATATTCAGTAACCGCAAGTTTTACATTTACTCGATTTCTTTTATTTTCTATGCTTTTTCCGAAAACTGCATTATTTAATAACTTTATTAAATTTTTCTCAAAATCAGAAGAGGCAACTTTCCTTAACTCAGTATTATATTGTATGTATGGACAAAGCCAATTTGATTGTTTAAAAGCTAGTACCCTATGAATTTTTTTAAATTTTAATCCTAATCTCAAATAAAGTTTTAAATTTCTGTAATGAAGTACATAATGATTCTTATATAATGTTAATAAGAGTTTTTTAGAAGGAACCCTCTTATAATTATTATACGCCATTAATTTTAAAGTTTCTTATTGATAATTACATAATTGATTGTTTAGTATTTTTTCATGCTCTGTAGCCAGTGGATAATCTTAAAGAAAATCATTTTAAATATTTTGGATAATGTCAATCAACTTCAAGAAAATATCCATTAGAGTTTTTGTAGGAATTGTTATCCAATTTATGCATTTTATTTCATTTTCTGATAACCATTGAAAATCAGAGTAAGGTAAATACTGATCCATTGCTAATCCATAAAGATTATTTGCATCGATATAAGTAATAAATTTTGATTCTTTTTCATAATCAAAATTATTCTTGTCTTTATTGTTTGCAACACACAATAGTTTGGAAACTTGTGATAACCCTCCACGAATTCCGTTTTCTATAAACTGATATTGATCATTATCAGTTAATAACTCAAGACTTTTAAAAGCTGCTGCCCAAGCTAATTCTGGTGAAGAATAAAAATGACAAGGTTACAACCCATATCTTAGTAACATTGTTTTTCTAAACATTTAAAAGACATCTGATAATAGAGATGTATCTAATAATACATACAAATCATGGTACTCTCCAAAATTTTGAAGATTAAATGTTTTCCAAACATTTTTTGCATGTGTATAATCTTCATTACTTATATCTTCAAATTTTAATAAGTAATGAATGAATTTTTTTTTTGAGATTTTGTTTTTTAAATTTTGAAAAACAGTCAATATAATCATAAGGATATATTTGTTTTTTTTTGAAATAAATTAAATTCTAAATTAGAAAGATTTTTATTTGAAAAGATTTGTTTTGTTACAGCAAATTCATAGTTTCCTTTTTTTAAGTTTTCTGTCAACTGTTCTAATGACTCAGGCATAAACTGAAATGAATCTAATATTTTAATAATTTCTAAGATTATAGCAATATAATTCTCATAATACTGAGGAATAATTTTACAAGATGAAAATGTATCAGAAGTAATTGCATCAATAATTGTCAATCATAACCTTTTAAAGTACAGGTATGTTTTAGGCATAGAGAAGTTTATATTACAAGAATTGTGGGCAGTACCTCGAAATTATCCAGTAATATGATCATGATCTTTCACTTTTAATTCAATAAAACCTTTTATTATGTAAGTATCAAAGATATTTTTACAAATATGACATCTTTTTGCGTTTTTAAACTCTTCTTCTTCATCATTTGTTAAAGGATTCATTTTACTAATTGTTAACTGCATTTCTTCCTCTATAAACGTTTTGATGAAACACTTTATTGTTAATGTCAAAAATTATAATACAATAACCACTAGGTTTATGTTTTTGATACATTATTGTTTTATTTGTTAACATTAACTAACATAGTTTCAAAATCGCAATACCCTATAAATGGATGTTCCACCATTTGTTTTTAAATTCGAAAAGCATAGTTTGTTGTTTTTACTATTTGGAAGTATACATAATGATCGTTTAAATGTATCACAAAGTGTTTTATGCTTTAGCTGACTTGTTTCAGTCCTAAAACTTAACAAACATCTATCACAAAACTTATGATTAGAGGAATATTTGGAACCCAGTAGACGATTAAAATTTGTTATATAATAAAAATGTTCATTGATTAATAATAACTTTATAACGTTTTTTCCAAATAATTTTTAAATTTGTATAGAAACAATATATCCAGTTTTATCCATAAATGTATTCCATCCAAAAAAATTAATTCTTATGTCAAATTTAACGTTATTTTTTCAAATTTTGGTATAATGTTTAACAATACTGGATAGTTTAGGTTTGATGTATTAAGTTTTTTAACATTTTGCATGTAATAAAATGTTTTAGATCTTTTCCAACGTTCTTTTGGTGGAAATAAATGCAGTAATACACAATACAAAAAACATTTTTTATCGCGAGACTATATTTATTATGGCTTTTTTGTTAGTTAGTTTTTCAGAAGTTTAGTATAACAACCTCCGTATTAAGAATTATGTTCTCCTATTTTTATATCCAGTTTATCAATTTTTTCTAAAATCCAATTTGATCATCTTTCATGGAAATCTTGTATTTTATTTTCAAGTTCGTTTACAACTTTATGTAGCTTGTACAAATCATAACTAACAGAAACAATAGAATTTTCAGTACAAAAATATGCAAATTGATTAGTTTAAAGATCTGACAGTTCTTTTGCAAATGTCACTTGCAAACAGTACTGAATTTTTAAACTTATCAGTAAATTTAAAAGATTGTTGTCTAAACTGATAATTTTATTACTATAAAAACTAAAAAATTGTTCACAGTCATTATTATTATTTTTAGGAATTATAACATATTGTTGCAAATAAGATTGAAATGCTTTCTTGGATAATTTTATATCTGATTCTTTTGAGAGATCTGGTATTCTAACATTCCTTCCAAATCCAAACTGATAAGCACAATTTAACATGTTTTTTCACACTTTTTGTTTTATTAAATCTTTTCTTGCAAATAGTACATTTAATCTGTTTATTGGAACAAGAACAGTTAATTAAATGTTCTTTAAAAATAAAATACAATTTATAGTTTTTTTCACAAATTGGACATTTTAGTCATAGAGTAGTATTACTATAAAATTAATAGTTATTCTAAATACTAAGTTAAACTAACAGGTACTGAGTAGTACTTGAAGGTAATGAGTAGAACAAGAAGGTACTGAGTTGTACTATCACTTACTGAATCGTACTACCAGGTACTGACTAGTACTACAATCTACTGAATAGTACAAGAAGGTACTGAGTAGTACTATCAGTTACTGACAAGTACTACACTGTACTGAATAGTACTACCAGGTATAGAGAAGTATAACCATAATATTAATAGTAAGACTTGATACTAACTAATACTAACAGGCACTGAGTAGTACTACCAGATACTGAGTGGTACAAGAAGGTACTGAGTAGTACAACCAGGTATCGAGTAGTTTTATTAATTAATACTTTTTTTTACTTTTTTACATAATAACCTTGATCACTCTTATATAAATACTATTAAGATCAAACATATCTGTCATAACTAAAACAGCAATGGCTTTGTATAAAAGTTCTAATTATGACTATATTAAATACTTTGAAGGATTATGTAGTCATGAAATCGAGAAAGTGTTTTGTAAAAAATTGAGTGAAGATGTTCTATTACCTGTTTGGAAATCAATACAAAATAATCACCCTCTAAAAACATTGAATCAAAATAGAGTCGATGAATTCATGCGGGAAATAGACGATGAGAGTCCAAAAAAAACTAAACCACTGGAGTGGTAAATCAACTAAGTTTTTTTTAAAGTTTATTAATTTCTATTTTCTACAGATAAATTAACAGAAAATGATGAAAGAGTATCAGCTTGTTTTCAATACATGGTTTTGATTCAGAGAAAAATAGTTTGCATATTTTGCAAACAACATGCAATGATAATATTTGATGGATTTTTCATATTTAGATATGGACACAAAATCAAAATGTTATTATCAAAAAAAATTTTATTGAACAAAATAAATATTGCATTAAACTATCACAGTTTCTTGTGTGAAAACGATTATCCCAGTTTTTACCCATATTCAAATTGGGACAGTGAAAACTGGGATAAAATTAAAATGAGCTGTAAAATTTGTGGTTTTGACGAAAAAATTGTTTAATTTGATAAAAATAAAGTTGGTTTTGTTTCATTAGATAAAGTTTTTTAATTTATGATTACGTTTTTTATTAATAATTAAAAAATAATGATTAATACAATCATAGTTAAAAACCAAATCCTACCATAATAATAAACTTTAAGTAATTAATAATATTTCAAAAAAATCATAATAGTTTTAATATATAGTTAAACAAATTATTATCAATAAATATGTAAATTAAAGTTAGATTATATAATATTGTAATAAAAATCAATTTAATTCATCAATTGTTAGATTTTAATTTTAATCATTATCGTTGTGGTAAATAATTTCATTGTAAAATAATTTTAATTTGATATTTAGTCATTAAGCATATGAACGATAAAGTTTAATCGTAATTTTAGACATCTTTATTCGCATGAGCACACTGCATTACAATGAAATAAAACGTTTAGTAATAAAATGTAAACCATAAATGAATATTTAATTAGTATTAACCTTTTCGTGATTTTTTCGTTCTAACTTGTCTTTTAGTTGGAGTATATTCATCTAGATAAATAAAATCCAATGATTATAACATTAAAAAGTTGATAAAACATACCGTTTCTTTTACGTTTGGTTGCTTTATCTCTTTCTTCAACATCATTTTCGTTAACAGTTATAATTGGTTTACTTATAGTAGGGGTTTCAGATAAAACATTGGTTACAGTTGGATTATTTGGGAGAATGTTAATAAGAAACGGTGGAGTGAAGAGAATTGGGAAAGAGTTTGTATTTGTACCAACAGTGTTATTTACTTGTTTTACTTCTACAGGTTTTTGACAACTAGCATTATGGTTTCTAACAGTTTCTGTAGACTTGCTATCAGTTACTGTACCAGGAGGTAATTTAAGAGTTTTTCCACAAAGACAAGTAAATAACCTTTGGGACCTTTACCATTTCTTCGAATTACATGCTTGCCACCTTTGAAAAAGGTTTCTTTTCCAGCTAAGGTTAATTCAATTCTAGATTATTTAACTAAATATTAAACAAATGTTTTACCTTCTCCGTATTTGCCTTCAAAATTTAGGACAGAGGACACAACAGTAGACATTAGCTGACAAATATTTATGAACGCTTTTTGATAGAGACATTGTTTAGTAACTGGTTCATTTCCATTACATTTTTTGTATGGATACATGTCTTGTCTATAAAACGAGAAGTTTAACATCAATTAGTTAATTAAAAAGTAGAATTAACATTTTACAAATTATTAAAATATTGTTTATAATAATAAATTCTAGACTTCTTTATTTCTAATTTTTTGGACAGTTCATTAGCTTCGACTTTGTACAAATTTTTTAGACGTTCTGACAAAGATCCTTTGTATCCGAATTCTTTATCAAATTCAATTTTCCTTCTAGCACAAAACTTTGCACTTTTTTTATTTAATTAAATCCATCTGTTAAATAGAATTTTATAATATTTCTCTTAATCTTTTAATTTTGTTTCTACACGTTTTTTGTTATCTACCATTTGCATTTTAAGTACTGACACGGAATCAATGAATTTCTTTGATTTCCGTTTACGTGAATTTTTTATTTTTTTTAGATAATTGCTTTTTGATATCTGACATTACTAAACAAGGGTTATTAAATAATTACTCTAAGTTTTTATAATAACAATAGTTTGGAAAAACTAATTATTTGGTTTAAAATATAAACTAAATAATAATAAAGTAAGGTTACTTTCTGAGCGTTTTGTTTGTTTACAAAGATTGTGTATAGAAAGTTTTGTAGTTTTTAAAAATCTTAATTTTTGAACTGTTTGTATGTAAATAATGAATTAATGATTTAACAAACAAAATGTATTTTGTAATGAGAAATGTTGTTTAATTCCTGGTTAGCCCTCAAACAAGGAGCACTTCCAAGAACTTGTGCATTATTATTTTTAAATTTAAGTTATCTATTTTATTAAATAATAATATTTAAATTTAAAAGTCAAACTAAGAATTTTATAATTAAATGTTGATCAATTAATAAAATGTTGAACCAAAGATTTGTTTAACTCGTTTTACTTTATTTAAATCTTTTATCGATTAAATTTAAAATCGTTGTTACACACAAAGATTGAATAATTGACTTCTTTTTATCAGTTGTTTAGTATTTCTAAAAAACAAAAAAGTCAGTTGCTTCTTATATCTTAAAAGTATTAATTTATAATAAATAGATTTCTCTGAAAAATTATTTAATTAATCTGCAATATTGCTATTTAAATTAAAATAAGATCATTGTTATTAAATTAATAAGCTAAAAACTATTTAAATAAATAAAATTTAATCTACTTTACAATAACGTTTAGTAATATTTTGGAACTATAAGCATCCAAAGCTCACCACTTTCTCTAACTAATTTATATTCAATTTTTTATAACTTTTTATCGATGAATATTTTAAAACTAAGTCATTCAAATTACATTCAAGTTTAAAACATGATTTAAATTTTTTTAGCAAACGAGTTTATAATATTATAAACTGTAAGTTAAAAAAAGTTTTCAACATTTACTTACCTAATTTTTTATAAATCCTTGACAATTGTTCAACTATTATTTATCTCACTAGTAAAGTGATTTCTTTTCAATAGTTGTAACAGAAGTGCCAAATCACATATAATCTTAAGAAATCTAAATATTTGAAAGTTAAGGACAACAAAATATACATCATAAAAATATATAACTATTTAAATTAAATATTTAATAAATATCAAACATAAATAAAGTAATAATAAACGTTTTATCAAAACTTCTTAATAAAGTATAAAACTTCTAAAGGATTTTGTATAACTTAAAATTAATAATAAATTTCGTCAATCTAATTTTTATTAATATAGAAAAAGTTTAAATAAATTTATTTGACTACTATCAAAATAATTTTACAAATGTTTTGTTCAAACTAAGAGCTTGGTCTTCTTTTATAACATTTAAGGTTAATTTTTTAAATTAACTTTTTGGCAAACAGTTTTTTGATTTTTATTTTAAAAAATTAAAAAATAAAAAACAAACTCAAAAATTTGATAAGAAATTGAAAATAAATTAAATTTTTCTCTTATAGTTATGAAATTTGAATAAAAT
Source organism: Phthiracarus laevigatus (assembly GCA_034700185.1). Lineage (NCBI taxonomy): Eukaryota > Metazoa > Arthropoda > Arachnida > Sarcoptiformes > Phthiracaridae > Phthiracarus > Phthiracarus laevigatus. The sequence continues at coordinate 28,949 of JAQIXJ010000269.1, forward strand.
TAAAATAATTATCCAGTATAAATAGATATAATGATTAAAGTAAATGTAAATTTAGTAAACTAGTTGATTAATATTACAAATTAAATAAATGATTTCTTGAAACTTTTGTAAAACCTTGAGTACCAGGGTCCAATTAATACAAAAAAATATTGTTTAAAGAAAGATAATGATTTAATTAAACTTTGTTTTTAGAAAATAATTTTTGATTATTACACAATAAATAAAAAACTTTTGAAAATACCTTGAATGTCATAGTTTGGTTAGTACTAAAAATTAGAATGAACTTAAATAAAACACACTTTTTTTAAATATTTTTTAAATTGAAATACTTGTGTAAAAAGAAAAACAGACACAGATCAAATCATAAATCTAATTAGTAGACTTTGTCAAAGTAGGATAAAAAGTAAAATATTTATGATTTAATTGATAATTAAAAAACTATTTATAGAGCTATATATTTTATAAATTCAATTTCTTTAAAAACGTGAAGACATGAATTTGACTTTGTTTGTCTGAGTTTACAGTCTTGTCTATAAACAATAATGTTTAATTCAAATTATTTTTTTTATTTTACAAAATTAATTTATTTATAACACCAAAATGTTGAATGTTCTATAAACATATTTTTACGGTATTTTGTTCACTAATAAAACAAAGAAATTTTAAAATGCAGTTGAATAACAATAAAATAAATTCGTGTTTTAACAATCATCTGTAAAGGATACATAATTTTAAATCTTATTAATTTGTCACTTAAAACTTCAAAATAAAATAAGTTTTGAATACTCAGGATTAGCTTGAAAACTTTAAAAAAAATATCTAAAATAGCAAAGAAGATAAAAATAAAATAAATCTACAAAATTTTACAATGTTTGCACAAAATAAAAAAAGTATTTTAATGGGTAAAAACAATCATTAAAAAGAATTTCCAATGCACACATTTTATAACTACTCTTGTTGTTTAACTATTTTTAAATATAGTATTAGTATAATAAGTAAACCCGTGACACCATAATAAACTCATATTTACCCTGTTTCTAATTTTTAAACAGATTTTGTGTCAGGGATAAAACTGTTTTTGCTCCATATTAAGCCAAATTTGCCATTTTTTAGTCATTTTTGACCAAAGGTAAGCCCTGTTTTGCAACAATTTAAGAAAGTTTTGCCCCATTTTAAGTCATTTATAACAAAATTAAAGCCTTTTTTGATAAATAAATTTTTCTTTTTAAACAATAATTTTTGTTGTGAACTAATGAATTTACATATGGATATTTAATTTTAAATTTAATTATAATAGGTTTATTTTTTATAGATTTCAGTAAAAGATAACTTTTAAGCATTTCCTTTTCTCGATTTGTTCTAATAACTGACAAATCTACTCCTGTGGGTTCGACTAATAAAGGTTATACCTCCACGTATGATCCCTTAGATATAAAATAAAATCAACTTAAAATATTACAATAAGTTAACATTCATCTTCTTTTCAGATTAACTGTTGTAAAATAGTCATTAATCTTTCATTTTCTTCATTTTTATGTGTAATAAAAGGTTAGTTTATTTTATCGAGCGAAACATTTGTTAGAATACAATCAACAAAAATTGTGTATGAAAAATTTGTTTCGATATAAAACATTACGCAATTTTTAATTATATTATCATTTGAAAACCATTTCATTTTAAATTGTTCTAGATTTTTGTATAAATTTTTCTCAGTTTAATATACAATATGAATTTTAAAATTTTCAATAAGTTAAACACTCTCCACAGTTGTAAATTAAAACTTCCGCCGCCATTTCTATATAAAATATAACGATAAATTTACAAAAAGTTATAAAAAAAAATCTCACAAAAGATGTTTATTTACTCGTTGACTTTTAAAAGCACTAGATTAGTTTTCGAAAACATTGCAGATTTTTATGTCTTCAAATTTGTCAAAAATGTGTATTTGACTATAGCCGTCTCTCTATCTGTTTGTCAGTACGTCCACGCGTTCTTTCGTGCACACTCAAATGTAAATTAATGTATTTCTACCTTTTTCTTATGCTATTTTAGGGACATTAAAGTCAAATTGTAACAAAAATCCTTCAAAAAAACTAATAATCTTATAAAAACAGACAAGTTAAGGTTAATAATTGAGTAAATTATTCCTCTTTTTGTTTCAATTATAGCAAAAGTCCAGTTCAAAATAACAAAAAACTGTCCAATATACACAAATTTAGGCAAAATAACAAAAATTAGGAGTAAAGTTTTATTTCGAAAAATTTTTGTGAAGTTTTGGTAGTCAATAAATGCAAAGAATGTGGAAAAGAGTTTCGATTTAGAAGACAACTAATTGTTCCTTTTCGCCGCTGGCAAACAAATACGCCATTCATTGGAGATGTCACTCCATGGTACCACTTATTTGAAAGATATTGGTAGCAACATAATTTAAAAATTTATTTGTAATGTAAAAAACTGTATAATTAATTAAAAAGTTTTAAACGTTTAAAAATGTATAATTTTTTATTAAAAATTTATAGAGCTACCCGTTTCCATGGGGTATAGCTGTGCGGCATTAGTTGTACTGTATCCCAGAGCCTGTATACAGGCTCTGGGATAGAGTACAAATAATGCCGCTTGGCCAAACATCATGGAGACGGGAAGCCATACAAACTTATAATTCTAATGGTAGATCACTGTACTTAAAAAAAGCTAATAAGAAACCATTATCGTCGATTATGTTGTTTATTGAATGTCGAAAACAAATCGACGGTCGAAAATCGTATTTCCAAGCTGCATTTCGTGACGATACAATTTATCCCTAATCCTATAACGAACAATATGTACAGAAAATTATAAAAAAATAACATTTCTAAATAAAATTAAATCAATAATAACTATTAAACTAAGATAAAAATTAATCGTTGGTTTTAATAAATCGCCCACATCTTCAATTTGTTTAAGATATTTATTTATTTTCAATCGCAACAGACTCCTTAACTTATGCTCTACCGTCATTTTTTACCGAAGTTCAGAAGAGATATAAATCATCAAAATAAGATAATTAGCTGTTACAACGTCGCCGCCACAGTTCAATACAAGTAAACCTAACGGACGAGTGTTATAATTTTTCAATTGCTATTGTGAGTCTCGGCTGAATAAATCTTTCGCAATTTAAAGAAGCGTTCAATATTTAGTCTTCCTTTAATTCTTCACTGTTAGTTTTGATAATCTAAATAAAGGCATAAAAATTTAATTATTATGTTGATAAAAACAAAGAAAAAATGTTAAACTCATCGAGAATCGGCCAGTAATGGGACTTAAATTTTACGCATTGTCGAAGTTCATCTAAAATTTTAATTAAAGTATATTTTGGATGACAGTCTGCCAAAAACATTTCTACTCTAACGTCATCTTTATTAGCATTAAACTTAAGTGTGCCACCATTTTTCAGTTAAATGTCATTCACATCTATTTGACACCTATTAATATATTCGTCTAAACTAGAATTTACTTTCATCGATAGCGGTCAAAGCCAAAGATATTAAAACCACCAAAGTGGTAGAACCAGTAGTTAAGCAAAGATTCTAATAGGTCCAATAAAAGACCATTCAGAGTTAAAAAAGGGTTTCGTAAAAACTAGACGCAAAGACTATTTACGACTTATTATATTTACTCATAAGTATTCTGGTGGTTGTGGTGGTTGTGGTAGTTGTGGGTGTGGTGGTTGTGGTGGTTGTGGTGGTTGTGGTGGTTGTGGTGGTTGTGGTGGTCGTAGTGCTGGTCATGTTGTTGAGTTTGATGGGGTTGTGGTGTTGTTATGCTAAAATGGAGTACCGATGTTAAAGTTTTTAAAAGCGTTTAATGCTCAAGTTTAATATCATGTATTGCATATAAACATAGTATATATAGTATCCACCCAAATAATAGCTATTGAAATGTTCGGCAATCAAGAACAAAAATTTTAATATATAACATATTATTAAGATATAAAATATTAATTAATATTTATTAATTTATTAAACATTCAGACCTTAAGACAAAATAATAGTTTTAAAATCTGATGAATTTAAGATTTCCCTATTTAAAAATTTAGATCTGAACACTCTAGCACTTCAGATCATACTTTGAAACGTTCCCTGATTTTTCTACAAAAAATAAATCAAAATTTTTAGAATAAACTTAAAACAATTTTTTTCTAAAATAAGCATAGATGAAATTTAATTATCATCAAAATAACTGTATAAACTGGGTGACCCATTTTTTTCTTCTGATGGGATTTCGCGTTTTTTGAATTTTGCGACTTGTTTGGGCATTCTGATGCATAATGTCCTATCTTTCGTCAATTGTAGCAAGTAACGCTTTCTTTAGATTTTGGTGATGACTTTGCTTCATTTCTAACTTCTCGCGGTTTATTTTGCCATCAGTGTCAATAGACACTGATACAAGTGCAATTATTATTACATGTAAAGAATCCACGTTATATGCAAGATTACAAGGTAATTTTTTCAAGTCTGACAGGCTTCTAATAATTGGTGTATCTAAAAGAATTACCTTAACTAAAGCAAATAATAATTTCTAATTTGTTGTTGCTAATGGTATTACAGGAGCATTTGAACCTAAGCCAATACTAGATATACTTGATGCATGTCTATACATTAGAAAAGTCTCAGTTACACCGAATTTATTAACAGCACACTCTAAGGCATTTCAACAATCAAGTGTTAAATTACTATTCAAGAGAAAAGATGTGAATTTCATAAATTTAGCATCAGATGAATCGGTTTTTGTTATTGATGATGTTTACTTGTTACAAATGCCAAACAAACTACTTCTTGGATTAGTACAACATGATGCACATTCTGGAAACCTTAAAAAATTTTAGCTTTTAAAAATAATCATTTAAATTATTTAACTGTACATATAAACGGTGAAATAATTCCATGCAAATTTTTTACAACCACCTAATATTAGTGATAATAATTATGAACGAGAATATTTTAATTTCTTTAATAATTTGGGAGCAACACTACCGTCAAATTGTCTGAATATAAGTTTTGCTAAGTTAAAATTTTAATTCTGCTTTTTTTCTTTCAACTTTAATTCAGATTTCGGTGATCCTAAGGAAAATGAATATATAGATCTACCTAAAGAATTTTTAAACATTGAAATGCATTTTGCAAATATCTAGCTACTCCCTTGAAACATATTTGTTATGCAGCATTTGATAATGTAATTGAAATAGATTCAACAAGAAACGAAACAACGGACTTTTAATGGACTCAATACAAATAAATAATGTTTTAAAGACATATTCATTTACATGCAAAAAGTTTTGTGGTATTTTAACTATAATTCACCTAAAATTAGAAAAGTTTATAGGCCTTGATTATTTATTGTTAATACTGATAAATCATAATTTCCAGGCAAACAAAGGTTTGCAATTTACTTACCATTAAAATTAAAAATAGAATATTTTGATAGTTTTGGAAGTAATTCATTTAACAAAGAAGTCTATGCGTTTTTTAAAATGAATTTTAAATGTATTTTCATTATTTTACAATTACAAAGCTATATTAGCAAAAACTGTTGAAAATTTTGTGCATTATATTTAGCTCATATGTTAAAAAGTTTGTTAAAAAAGGATTTTATAAATTTGTTTAATGAAAACCATTAAAACAATGAAGTAATTGTAAAATTGTTCTTTAAAAAACGTACAAATTTATTTAATTTTAAAGAATTTGTGTAATTTTTTATAAGTTTAATAAAATATTAATATCCATACTTTTCTAAAAGTAATTTTTATTATCTAAACAACTTAGTTAAATAACATTCTACGAGTTATAATTATAATAACTTAAATTAAAATAATAATCAAAGTTAATGAATTGGTTTATTTTTCTAATCCAATAACGACGTGAATGTGCAAAAAATAGTTGGTTTAAATCCAAATGAGGATATTCGAATAGACAATTTTTTAAAATTTTGATTAAATGTGTAATTTTTAATACATTTATAATTTTTTGTAATGTTTTTATCTTTATTTCATAAAAGTTATTTCTAATTTTACATGAAATTCGTTTTTTACATTTATTTTTAATTTTTTTTTTGTAATTTTCAAATATGAACTCAGCGGGACAACAGGCACTTATCGAGCAGGTGGAAGCTGAAAACGACCAGCTATTTAAAAGAATTCAAAATTTCAAAATTAAAGTGCATTTGCGGAAAAATCTTTGAGAATGGATCTGCTATGCTGTTGATAAAATAGGTAAAAAATATTAAAAAACCAAAAAATCAACTTAAAAATTGAAAAAATTTATAATTAAAATTATAAATGAAGTTTTATTTTATTAAAACTTATATTAAACGATTAAAAGCTTAAAATTGATATGGCTTAAACATTCTCTAACAACAACTTTCTTTCATTTTCATTATTATCAGTAAAGTCTTGGATTATTTATATTGATTGTTATTTGACTAGTAAGTTTGAATTTATTTACTAAAAAAATGTATTCAAATGCCTATTTTATTAGTAGTGAACAATAATTTTAATTTGTTTTTATTTTATGCTAAATGGTCACATCACAGAATATAATTTTGTCCAAACATGAAAAGACTGTATATTTGACAATTTATTTAAAAAATTGTTTAAAATCTTAAATTAGCATTATTAACTTATTATTATATCCACCGAAAAGTAATAATGGCTTTTATTATTTTAGATTTTTGCTGAATTTGTTTTAAAATTACGGTTTTTTATTTGTTGTGACTGCAATATCGTAAAAGTTAGCTAATGTTTACCTGATTATAGTTTTTACTTGTCATAAATTGGGTGTAATCTCTCGAAAAGTACCTGATATTGATAAATAATAAACAATTAACTTATTATATTAGTAATCAATTGATCAGCTTTAAGTTCTTTTTGACTAAAAGTAAACTTTTTTTTAACTTTAAAACAAAGTTTATACTAAATTTGTTTCAGAGTTATGTTAATTTTTGAATAAAATTTGTGAGTAAAATTTATTATACAGACTATAAATTATTTATTTGAATTCCAAAAGCTCGTATTTTTCAATCAGCTTAAATAATTGAATTAATAGTTTTGTGTATTTGTGTTTTGTAGAATTGCACTTTTATTCGAATTTGAGATTATTATTCTGTATAAGATTTCTGTTCTGTTATTGAGTAATGAAATGAATTGAGTACTGAAAGCGTTGCGACTAATACTTAAATAACGCGTAAAAGTGTAACGCAAATCGATAATCAAATCAAAATCAATTTAATTTTGAGTGTAATAATGAGCGTTACGTCAGATAAGGCGTAGGCAACGCTAACGCTCGCCAATTCCAAAAATGATTAACAATACGATTGTTTAGTGCTGGAACTTAAGTTTTCGGAAAGCAATACTGTGGCTAAAATCATAAGTTGTCTCCCAAACCTATAAAACAGTATAATAAACAGTCTATTAGATGGTTTTGTGTACTGATTTGCAGAGACATTTGCCATGAAAACGATCACGAAAGGTTTATGGAAAGACTGGACGCACTAATCTAGAATCACGACAAACATCGAGCGAATGTCTAACTGATATTATCAGGGATTCGTTGACTGCATCTCCAAGTAACTCGAGTAACTCCAAGTTAGACCACAGGCAAAGCTGTTGAAGGACGATATAATACCAACGAATAACGAACTGCAAAAGTCCAGCGAAAACGTAGAGCGAAAGGTGAAAGAGCTTTTCAAATATGGGATCGATGTTCAACACAGAGACTTCGATCGAACTTTTGACGTTTTGTTGGACTGTATTTGAAATGTAAGCCAAACGAGTGTCGCGAAAATAAGAAAAACGGTAAAGTCCGGCTCTCAAGACACTCAAACAGCAGGAAAAGTTACTGAAACTTTTAAATTAAAAGTGTTAACGTACTTGATTCGCAACTTGTTGGTATGACATTATTCAAATCTTCCCAATTTTACTCAGGTATTGATTTTTGTGTAATGTTTTTTGGAATACAAGCAGAACTTTGTATCTATTATAGTCTTGTTCATTGCCATATATAGTCAGGAAATTAGTACGAAACAAGCGATTATCAAGTTTATTATATTCATAATGCAAGTCATTAGCTATTGAAATTGCATTCGCTTTCTTTTTTACCATTCTTAAAATGTGTACAAAATTATTCCAGTTATAATTCCACGCTTGAAATTGATTTCTTTTCGGTAAATATAATACCTAATATATTAACTTGATTTAAGTAAATATGTTGTTATTTATAAAATATTGTTGTATATGTACCTATTACTTACCTTAATTTAGAAAAAATAAAATTCTATAATGTTTACAGAAAAACTTATTTTTTTTAAACTTTTGTTATAAACTTTAAAGAAATTATAAAAAAAGTTGTAAATAAAAAAGTGAGCGCTAATTGGATGTGTTGTTTAATGTTTAAAATATAATACCAATGTATAGTATGTTATTGGACGTCACATACTTGACTTTGAAAAACGCAGCAAGTGCTAGCTATGAAAAATGCTGCAACAAGTTTATAAACGAGGAGTTAACTAGATTATTTAGTACTTATGAATATAATTATTCTTTGTGTAGCTTTATTGTTCGATCGCTTTTAAGGTACCAAAATTTTGCTTTATGATACTTTAAAGCCATAAAAATTAAACTGAATATAATTAATTTTGTTGTGGTAAAAAGTTTCATCTCACGTTCTTGTATTAAAGCTTTTTAAAACAAGATTAAGTATGTGCACTATTAGCTTGTGTTAATAAATAAGTATTGCAATAGAAAACAGTAAAGTCTATTTAGAGTGCCAAAATAAATTGAAAAAACTGAAACAATAAAAATTTATTATTCGTATGGCGGTAAAAATTAGATCTTATAAATCATTAAAATTTACTATGTTATATATTTATATATAATAATTCATTTAATAAACTTTGACATCAATCGAAAAAATGTCTCATCACTTATCTCAAATGCGTAATCTGAAGGAGTGAGTTATACACGTACAGTATCCCATAATTGGAGCTGAAACAATAATTTTTGCTAAAAGTCAAGGTAAAAGCAATGATAATGTAGTTGATAGGCTTAGTTCGCGAATGCTGCGTTCGGAAGGATGTGTCGCGATAATTCGGGCTCATAAGTTCAGTGGCCTTTTCATCAATAAATCATATATCAAGCCGATAAGAACTTCAACTGCAATTTTTGTTGAAAACGAAATGGAGAAATTACGAACAAATTCTTCTCTAAACTTCAAGTTACAAGTCCTTTACGATCGTTTAGAAGTAAGTAAGAAGTATATTAATCAAAACCTTCAATCAATCGTAAAACATCATCTCGATAACTTAAACGACAACAACTTTATGGCCGGAAATTACATGTTACTAATAGAAACGTGGCAAATCGTTAATTATTCTTTCCAGATTTCAGTTATAATCAACAAACTCTACAACAGTGAAATACGTTATTGGGTGCGCTGCATATTGGAAAAAATAATTAGACACCTTTAATTACAATAGAGTTGATAACAACGGTCACTATCAATGTTTGGCTATAATGGAAAAATTTGGTTATTTTATTAATTTTTGTTAAGCAAAGAACTTCATAGAGCAACTAATGATTGATATAATTGCGTACTTGAAAAAACATATTGCAAAAAAAATATTAATAGGTGACTTCAATTTTAATGTTAATACAAAAATAGGAGTGAAAATATTGCTACATTTTGAGAGATTTAACTTTGAAATGTTGAAAACTGCAGTGATGATGAATGTGAAGACGACAATTGACTTAATATTAACAAGAAAGGTACCAATCAATGTTTCTCAATCTTGTTTTTTAGCACAGCCTTTCGAAGACTAAGTTGTGTATGAGTTATCACTTAATTATTAGTTTACTATTATCATGAGTTTATAAAAAATATTTGGTGAAGAACTAAGTGGATGCATGTATCCTGTCAATCTCTGATTTTAATATAGATTGCAAAGCGGTTATATAAATAGTTTAAACTGTTCAAGAATTATATATTTAAAACTATTACTAACTTTAAATTGAAATAAGTAATCAATAAAATATATTCAAAATTTTATATAAAATGATTTTAATCTTTAAGATTGAAAAACTGTTTTTACAAATAAATAATGAATTTGTTAGTTAAAAATTGTTAAGTATTAACATTTTAACTTTCAATAATAATTGATTTTCATCCTTAAATTCAAGCAAAAGTTGAAATAATTAATGAAAAAGATTTATGCAATCTATTTTGAAGTAATAATTAAATAATTTTTGATAAATAATTGTTATCCTGAATTAATATATGATTTTCCACATAAAACTATAAAAGAAATATGAAATTCAAATTTAAAAAAGATTGAAACAAAATGATTTTAAGTAATTTTTGAATTATAACCAATTAATAATTCTAATATATTTTTATTAAATTTTTACTTTTATTCTAGAAAAAGTTGAAATATAAAATAAAAAAGATATAACAATAATATCTGAAGTGATTACTGCATAATTGTTTATAAATAACTGTAATCTTTACTAAAAATTAAGATTTAGCCTTTTATTCAAGAAAAAATTGAAGTAAAAACTGAAATTACTTCTATAACATGTTTTTAAACTATATTTTTAATTATTGCTAATTAATAACTATAATCTTTATTTATTATTATGTTTTTAACTACTAATTCAACAAAATAAAATTTTCAAGAAATATTTTTAAAAAATCTATTTCTGAATTATATAATAACTTTAATCTTTAAGTAATAATAAACTTTTAGCATTTGAATCAAGCAAAAGTTGAATTATTTTTTGAAAAAGCTTTAATCAATCTGTTTCTGAAGTAATAATTAAATTATTGTTTATAAATAATTGTAATCCTAAATAAAAATAATATTTTACACATTATATACTAAGATAAATATGGAATTTAATTCTAAAAAAGATTTAAACAAAATAATTTTAAAGTATTTTTGAATTATTACTAATTAATAACTATAATCTATGTTAAAAATTAGTTTTTTAGATTTTTATTCAAGAAAAATTTGAAATAGTAATTTAAAGACAATTTTTTCTGAAGTAATAATTTAATAATGTTTTTATATAACTGTAATCTTTACTTAAAATTAGATTTTAACTAAAAATATTTATAAAACCTGATTTTAAACTATTTTAATAATTATTGCTAATTAATATCTATAATCTTTACTTATAAATATATTTTAACTATATATTCAACAAAAGAAAGTATATATTCTAGAAAAATTTTTAACAAACTAATTATGAATTATATATAACACAATTAGTACTTTTAAACTGTAATCTGTAAATAAACTAAGATTTTTCTTAATTTTTCAATAAAAACTTATAATTATTTTTGAACTGTTCAAGAATTATATTTTAAAAACTATTATTAATTTTAAATTGAATTATGTAATCAATAGAACATATTCAACATTTTATATAAAATGATTTTAATCTTAAAGATTGAAAAACTATTTTAACAAAATAATAATTAAATTAGTGAATTTATAATTTAGTGAAATATTGTTATATACTAACTTAATCTTTAATTAATAATAGATTTTCAGCTATAATTCAAGCAAAAAGATTTTCAAATAAAAGTGAGCTACCTATGAATGAGTTGTTATTGTTTTTTTAATAAAGGGATTATAAGGCTCATAATGCAAGTAATTAGTGCCAAAACGAACAAAAGTACGCACAAAATAGTAATTAAAAAGGTCAATAATGGCCTAAAATGGGTTATAATATGTTTGAAATTGGCAAAAAAGTCGGTCAAAATGGGCTTAAAAATTGAAAAATTGTCATTCAAAGAATCAATAATTGCCAATATTGGGTAAAAATTGGCAATTAATTGGCAACAATAAAAACAAAAACTTAAGTGACATCAGCCGCTAAAGGCTTTAAAAAAATAATTTCTAGTTTCAAAATAGCAAAAAAAAGCAAAAAAAAAATGGAAAAATGACCAAAATTAGAAATAAAATGTTTGTTGCATCTGCCACTATTAGCAGTAAAACAGAAAATTTAAGTCTCAAAACAAACAAAAATCTATTTAAAACAAGCAAACCTTGATTAACTTGCCAAAACTTAAGTTTAAAATTCTGTAGCATCGACCGCAAAATGGAAGTTAAAATTCATGTGGCTTAGGCCGCTAAATGAGCTGGTATACTATTTAACATGAAAAATAGAAATGGGTAGAGAGCGAACAAAGTAAAATAGCGAACATTTACTAACTGAACTTATCTAAACAAAGTCAGATATTATGATCGTATTAATCTTGTTTTTAATTGTTTTGAAAAGCTTTCTCATTTAGTCTAATTATAAAGCGAAAAATACTGTGAAATACGTTTATACGAATTAACATAAATTCGAGCAAAACTACTAAGAATAAAATTGCTGTAAAAATGTTAGATTAGATGTAAAAAACCATTTCATTACATTATAAATTTTTTATTTTTTCATTAAAATGTTTAGATTAACAAATAAGAATTGATTTTACAGTTTCTATATAAAGTTTCTTTGAATTTATATCATACTTTTTTTGGTAATAATCTTTTAGAAATAAAGTTTATCTAATCTCTTGAATAAAGTGTTAGATTGATAAATATAAATTGATTTTACAGTTTGAACGCAACATTTCTTTGAATTTTTATCAGTATAGATGTAAAAAACAGTTTTGTTACAATTTACATTTAATTAGTTTTTTATTAAAATGGTTAGTTTAAAAAAAATTAAGTTTTCAGTTTCTATTCAACATTTCTTTATAATTAAACATTATTAGTGTTCAAAAAATCTTTAACAAATAAAGTTTATATAATGTATTGAATAAAATGTTAAATTGACAAATATTAATTGAGTTTTCAGATTCTATATAATATTTCTTTGAGTTTAAATCAGTATAGATGTATAAAACATTTTTATTACAAAATTAATTTTTCATTAAAATGTTTAGATTAACAAATAAATTATTAGTTAACAGTTTCAATATAATGTTTCTTTGAAATTAAATCATAGTTCGTTTGGAAATAAACTTTTAGATATAATATTTATCTAATCTCTTGAATAAAGTGTTAGATTTATAAATTTAAATTGAAATTACAGTTTAAACATAACATTTCTTTGAATTTTAATCAGTAAAGATGTAAAAAACAGTTTTATTACAATTTAAATTTATTAAATTTTTCATTAGTGTTGAAAAAATTGTTCCGAATTTATAAGTTTTTTTGAAATAAAAATTTATATTGCAAATTACAATTCGATTTTACAGTTTCTAAAT
>JAQIXJ010000270.1:0-42055 GCA_034700185.1 Phthiracarus laevigatus
GCCGTCGAATATCTCGATCCCAGTCCCGAAATTCAGAAAAGGAAGTACGCGTTCAAATGCCACCGAAATAAAGACCCGAATACGGGCATCGAAATCATATATCCGGTGAATGCGATCAGTTTCCACAACGGTTACAATACGTTTGCCACCGGAGGTTCTGACGGTTACGTAAATATATGGGACGGTTTCAATAAGAAACGTCTTTGTCAGTTCCATAAGTATCCGTCCAGCATATCGTCGCTCTCGTTCTCACCCGATGGCACTTATTTAGCCATTGCCTCCTCATTCCTATACGAATCCGAAGAAATTCGCGACATTCCTCCTGACGCTATATTCATCAGGCGTGTCACCGATCAGGAGACGAAACCAAAATAAATCATGTAATCTCACATTTTTATGAATTGTATATTTTAAATTACGTTCGTTCACAATAAATCGATATTTTTTAAGTATTTATTTTCATTTTTTTTAATATAAAGTTTTTACTGTAATCTTTTAATCGCAAACACGAAATTTTAATGTAAACTTTAAAAATTTCCCTAATATTTACATGACATTTTGATGAATAAAAACGTTCAAACTTCACACAAATTAGATGACATAATATATTCGAAATATTATTGTATTTAATATTTAATTTACACGAAAATAAACCGCATAACTCTATACTAATTTCTTCGCTTCGAAGAAGCTCTTCAAATGTTTCATTTGCCAAAATCCCATTCCTAACAATATAGCGGTTTGTCCGATAGACCACCACAACACTCGAGAGTTTGTGCTTTCGCTCGTCTGTCGGAATCGTTCTTCGCGATACTATTCACAAATATTTAAAATTCAAAAGTTAGTTTAGTATCACTAAAATGACGTATGATATAATACCCGTTGATAGTTTTGCTCTTTAGTGATCTGTTCGACCTGATCTAATAATTGTCTGACACGTAATTGAAGTTCGCTGAGCTTCTCTTTTTGAGCAATATTTTGATAATCGACCGCATGTTCGCCAACCTGTATATCCAAATGTACTCGAAGTTGTCCGCCGCTGAACCAACGCGAAGAATTCGAGTACAAACAAATCACATGTTCTCCTGGCGTATGGGAAGTGAACGAAAACCTTCCCTCAGAACTGTATACCTTCGATAATATCACTTTGTCTTCCGGATCTCGAATTTCCACGTGCATACCAATGCCTGGCGATGCAGGCATAAAACCACCAGTGTTTGGATCAAATAGTTGACACTTGTAATTGCCTGCGAGTATAACAAAATTAAATGTGGAATGTTTGGGACGTTTGAGTCCAATTTGGAGACACACTTACCGACAACGAGCGTGTCGTCCGGAACTTCTTCGATGAAACACTTTCGCTCCGTTTCCGCGATATGGAAATAAAGAGCGAACGCGGTATTAATGATCGCCACCGATATTAATATACGAATTATTAAATATTTGTCCATTTTTCACGTGAAAACTCGAGTATTTTACGCGACAGTAGACTGAAAGCCACGTAATCGATGATTCGCTTATAAGTAAACACACGAGTATTAACGCTATGTATTGAACGTAAATGACGTTCGGTTTACCTGTTTATAAACAGTTTGTCATACTTTAAATGGGTGTGACTTTTATTTAGTTATGCATTCAAACGTTTAATACACTTTTTCATTTATCTTATCATTTATTTGAACATTTAATCATGGATTAGAATTATATATTAAGTTTATATTTTATTATTGATATATTTTTTAGCAAAATGAATCTCATTTTTATAGTATTGTTTTTGAGTTTAACTCTGAATATCACACGTAAGACTAATTATATTCAAACATTTTTGTTGCATCAAAAATTGAGATAAAATCTTTTTATACATTGGCTTCAAATATAGTTGTGTTATGCGTTCAAAACCATTTCGAGTTTGATTCGAACATAGCGCCGAAGGAACCAATAATTTGGTGCACAATAGGCTTAGAAGAGGCGAAGAAGTGCGCCGATTGGTCGGAAGCGATACGAGTGTCGCGATGGTCTGACTTCGAGTTTGAACTGCAATGCAAACAATCGGGAGATAAAGATCAATGCATGAATATGATAGAGAATGGTGAGGCCACTGCCGTAGTGTTAGATCCAGGAGAGATTTTTGTGGCGGGAAGATATCACAGTCTGATACCTATTATGTACGAACGATATAACGTTCAAAAAGAAAACGGCTATTATTCGGTGGCTGTGGTTAAGACAGAATCTCGCGATTATATTCGAGATATAAGAGATTTGCGCGGAAAGAAGGCTTGTTTTACTGGTGTTGGGCACATGTCTGGTTGGGTTATGCCCATCGCTAGACTTTTGGATGAGCAAGATTTGGTTGAAATTGTTGATTGTAATAATATAATTAGAAGCGCGGCAAAATTTTTTGGTGACAGTTGTGCACCAAATTCCTTAATTGATAAGAACAATCCACTCGGAAATAATCCGCAATCGATGTGCGCTTTGTGTGGTTCAAGCTCTGGAGCGTCCAGATGTTCTGGTGGTGATCCATACGCCAATTTCGAGGGCGCTTTTGAGTGTTTGACGCGTATCGGAGACATTGCGTTTCTCAAACACACAACTGTCCAACAAATGACTAAACGCTCGACACATTCGTCTTTTAATAAATATCAATACGAATTATTGTGCCCAAACGGTGTTCGACGATCTATCGATTCGTATCAAGAATGCAACTGGGGATTCGTTCCATCGCATGCTATTGTCATATCTTCAGCCACATTACCTGATAAACGTTTGAAAATTCAGCAATTTTTGCTTGAATCAAGTAATAGGTTTGGTTCAGTTCGATCACAAAATGATTATTTTAGTGGTTCGCGTTCGCAAACTGTATTCCGTCCAATTAATCGATCAAATCAAACATTTTCAAACGTTTTTAATAATTATTACGACAAAACATATTCAAATATTTCGTTTCAATTGTTCGGTGATTCACCCAAATATAAATCAATTAATTTAATATTCGCCGACGAAACAACTGAATTAAGTTCTGTGGATATCAGTAAACAAACATTTTCTGGTTATCTCAGTTCTTATAATCTCAATCGTCAATCGAGAGCTGGTCATAGGGATAATAACGTGACCAGTTATCTCGATTATTTCGTTAAATTACGAAAATGTCCCGTTCCTAACGCCAAATTATGCGTGATTTCCGGCAAAGAAGTGGAGAAATGTAATAAAATGAAAACCGCATTTCGAGCGCAAATGTTAAAACCGGAATTGACATGCATTACTGGTCACAGTGCCATCAGTTGTATGGATATGATCGATAAGGGAACCGCTGATTTGACCGTTTTGGATGCTGGAGACATTTACACGGGTGGCCACAGGTTTAATCTCGAACCGCTTGTTGCTGAACATTACAATTTAAACGACACGTACTATTATGTGGTGGCGATTGCGCGTCAATCAGACAAAAGCACTGATTTACTCTATTTAAAAGGCAAGACCTCGTGCCACACAGGCATTGGTATGGCCTCGGGTTGGGTTATACCGCTAAGTTTTTTGCTCACCAATTCCAGAATGCGTTCGTATGAATGTGATTCTGCTAAAGCCGCCTCTGAATTTTTCCAAAAGTCATGCGTTCCTGGAGCTCTTTCCAGAGAGTTTTCGGAGGCCGAAAATCCTTGGGATTTTGGAAATTTGTGCGATCTTTGTCACGGAGCTTCTTATCGGTTTTGTAGCAGAGATTCGTCGGAACCTTTTTTTGGTGATACGGGAGCGTTGAGGTGTCTAGTAGAAGGCGGCGGTGACATCGCATTCGCGAAACACACCACTATCCTCGAAAACACTGCCGGAAGAAATCCTCAATGGTGGGCAAGAAATATGATTCCCGATGATTTTGAATTGCTTTGTCGCGATGGCAGCCGAGATGTTTACAGCGCCTATGAAAGGTGTAACTTAGGAACTGTGTCTTCGAATGCTATCGTTACCAATAAATTTAAGGATGAGTATGAAAAAGAAGCGTATATTAATTTATTTCTTTATGCTCAACAATTCTATGGTTCGAAATTTTCCGAAGATTTTACATTTAAAATGTTTGTTTCTGAGGATGGTTTTCATGATCTGATATTTCAAGACGCAACACAAAAGTTAAAAACCATTCCCATATATAAGAGAGATTATAGGCATTACTTGGGACATGACTTTGTTAAAGCCATGACAATTGTTGATTGTACTGCTGGCGCCCAACTGTTAAAATCTTATAATTTTTATGTTCTTTTACTATCAGTTTATTTTTTTAATTTTTTATTTTAATTTAAACTAATTATTTTTTTAAATGCAGTTATATTTCCGTCCATTTGTTATCTAATTTAATATTGTGATTATTATATTTAATTATGATAATTAGACTTAATTGACAACTAATGCGTATTCAATCATGAATTCATATTTGTTTACATTCCATCTATTTTTGTTGTATATATTAGCTTTTTATACAGTATTACATCAAATAAATTTATTATTTTAAATCAATTAAGTTATCTTAATTTTGTTTATTATAGTTATGGTCCATAACTATAATTAGGGAAAGGATTTTCCTGGTAAATCCCGATTTTTTTCTTCTATCAAATAACCGGGAGATTAATATATTAACTTCTATTAATTATAACAATTTAATTAAAAGTATTTTTATTTTCCCGGTTTTGGTGGTTTTGAGAAAAAGTCCCGGATTTGTACATTATTTCGGAAAAGTTCTTGTTATGGGTATATTTAAACAAGAAATTTCTAAACAAAAGGCTTCAAAAGTACTTCTTATATAATCTAAAATAGGAGAATATGGCGTTTATTGTTATATTTCTGGAAACATAATAATATAGTTTCAAAACTATCACACTTCTAACAATGAACGATTACTTAAGACATAGTTACGAGTTTTGGTTAGTTTAATAAATATTTTGTGAGCGTTAGGTTAAAATATATTTTAAAAATGTTTCATAATATTCAATTGGACATTTTTAGGAAATTATTATTATTTGATCTCATTAAATATAAATTTTAGCTCACGGATTCTATTCCCGCTTTTGGTACATTTTTTATCCCTGTTCCCTCCCGTTTTGACCAGTTTTTAGTCCCGGAAAATCCGTTCCCTAGCTATGGTCAACGAGTAAAATATTCTTTGATTGAAATGAGTTTGTTTTTGTCAAAGAAATTTTCTTTGAGAACAGGTATAACTTAAAAGCTTCTCAAAAAAATTTTACTTTAGTTATATCAAAGTTAACTAATGTTTGTTTTATTGCAAACAAATTGTCAAAAAGAATTTTTCCTCATAAAATAGTTCATGTCGTCAATTGTCAGGTAATACGTTATAAGTTTAGTTTCAATCCGACTATTATTTATGTGATTCCTTTAAACCTTTCATTTGTGCCCTATTAGTACTCTCTCGATGAATCAAAATACATTTTTTTGTGTAAACAATTGGCATACTTTTCGAAAAATTCGAATATTCATCTTTTAATACAATCGAATTGGCTTTCTATTCTAGTTGAGTATTTGTATTTTAAGCAAAATAGCCTTATATACTGGTCTTGAACAATGTCCAAGTATTCGAAATCATAATTTCTGTGGTATAAACCATAAACCACTAACTTTTTAATTATTGCGGTACGATTGTTTACTTCTTGGCTCAAATTTATAATTATTCATAACTAAACTCAAAATTTTAAACTAATAGTTTAGTTTAAATAAAATGTTAAACATAATAACATCATACAAATCAGTTTATTGACAATAAAGCAAATATAATTATTTAGTATCGTCTTTAACTTCTTTCTTTCCACCTCTGATACGACCCGTACGTCTGGCAGCGATCAAACCGACTTTACGTCCAGCACTGGCATCACGTCTAACAGTGGATGCTTTGCCGATGTGTTGGTGATTACCTCCACCTGAAACAACATTATGTTTGCCGTTAATTATTTAAATATTAAATTGGAAATATAATAAAAATAAATACCGTGTGGATGTTCGACGGGGTTCATCGCCACACCACGAACTTTTGGCCAACAGTTACGTTTCGCTTTATCTTTAATCATAATCATTTCAAATAAATTAATTTACTAAATTATGTCAGTTGTCAGTCGAATGCATACATTTATGATAAGCTCGTCCAGCTTTTAAGATGGGCTTATCAATACGTCCGCCACCAGCTATTATGCCAACCATTGCTCTGTTTGTGGACGGAAGTACTTTCTTCGAACCTGACGGTAGTTTTACTCGAGTTTTCTATTAACCCGGAAATAGCATATAAATAATAGCTTAATCAAACGCAACAAACAATGCCATACCCGTGTGTCGGGATTGTGCGATATAATTGTGGCATAATTACCGCTCGCACGCGCTAGTCTTCCGCGATCGCCAGCCTTTTCCTCCAAATTACAGACAATAGTTCCTTCAGGCATCGTTCCAACCGGTAATATATTTCCAATCTGAAGCGTTGCCTTTTTGCCGCAATAAACAAACTGCCCTTTAAATTGTTAAAAACAAAAATGAATCGGAAAATAACAATGAATTTCGGTGTTTTGTTATGTACAAACCGGTATACATTCCTTCCGCGGCTAAGAATAGTTCTTTACGCAACTTATACTTGTATGGGTCCCTAAACACCACTTTGGCGAGCGGTGCTCCTCTTCCCGGATCGTGAAGCACTTCCTAACCAATTAAATACCAATTGATTTGAATACTTGTGAAATACTATGAACAATAGTTTCATACCTTTATAACACCTTTTATGTAACCATTTCTTTCGGCGAAATCGATTGCGCGAAACTTTGGCGCACCTTTTCTATGTTTATTATGGCTCTTAAACACAGAACCCGCACCTTTACGCTGACTCCTGATCACTCTTCCCATAATTAATTGATTTAATCAAATTCGCATCAATTAACTACACGTTCAACGAGAAAACTATTGAACGGAAAAGGAATTCAATTATGAAGTTATGCGTGCAAATCATCGATATTCATAAAGTATGTGCGATTATTAGCGCTATTTACAACCACAAACCCGGCACATATCCAAGTTTAAGAGTATGGGTTTAGAGATCACGTTTTCAGAGAGTTGACGATAAATTAATTTTTTTCGGATTATAAACTTCAAATATTGAACGTGAATTGAAAATTAAGTGCACTAAAAACTAAAAACCAAAAATTTTAGATGATTAAAATCTGCCAAAAATTTCCATTGATTTAATTATAGAACGGTATAAAATATTTTAAAAATATATTAGAGTCAATTAATTTATCATTTGCTGTAATATTTTTATTTTGTCCTTTCAATTTACAATTAGTCATTTATAAACTGCTTTAAAATTAATGCATTTTAATGTTTGTAATAATTCGTGATTTTCAAAGCAAAACAGGTATTATCACAAATATAGATAAGAATTAATTTATGCGACATTTGAAAAACTTGGATTAAAAAAGGTAATGGGCATCGCTTTGTTTGTTTCTAATTCTATTATGCATTATTCCAAATCTATTTTCAATGAGTATGGAAACTTACTGCAAAAGAGATAACAAAGCATCATTTCTAAGCACAGTTTAATAATGCGCAAAAATTTAGCTCACGAATCAGTATACAGTATAAGTTCGACAGAAAATAAGGCTTAGACTTTCAAAATTAAAATAGTTTAATCTATTACGTAAGTTGAATGTTTCAAAACTACAACTTAAAATGTATTTGAATAAATACAGTAGTAATATTTGAATAATTTCAAATAAAAGCTATGTGAACTAAAACGCAATATACGAATATGAGTGGGCATAGAATATTAGTGCGCGTTTTATATTGTAACCGAGAATCACAGTGCAGTTGACACACAGCGTTGTACATACGATTGCGAGTTCGCAGAGATAGGGAGAGACAGGCTTATAGACAGAGCGCACAGCGAGTTAACGAACAGAGAACAGTGTACTGTAGAACAGCATAACTGCGTGTAAAATCAAACCATTCTTTTTAATATTTGTTTCACACAACCATTTTTATATTAATTATAATTCAATTCGTATTCCACTCTTTTTTTAAATACTAATTTACAATTTAGTTATTTAATTATTATTTGTTTTCATTTAACGTTAATTTTGTTGATTCCGTGTGAATAATTGGTTGAAATCAATAATTAACATATAATTTGATTTGGTTTTGTATTGATATGAGTTATACGCAAAATGGCTGGAGTAGTCAATCAGTCCAACAGAAGGTACGGTTATATGCCATATCTAAACCATTTTATTAATAATTTGGTTTACAGTTAGAAGGACTGGACTTAAACGCTGGTGAATCAGCGAACGCATCGCAAAGCAGTAAATACATTCCTCCGTATTTGCGTCGACAACAGACACAACCGCAGCCACAGTCCCAGTCTTCGTACTCACAGCCCAATAGAGAGATCGTCGAACACGAGTACAATCGCCAACAATACAACAATCGCGCCGCGGATGCGTCTCAATCACGGCCACGAAGTAAGTCGTACCATATATGATATGATATGATGATATTGAATCATAACACATTTATTTAGCATTTAAACCACAAATAGATAATAAACGTCCGCAAAATGCATTGAACGCATACACTAATAACTCGAATCACGTCGGAGTTGGAGGAACAGGTAAATCTAAAGATATATATTTGTGTTTCACCAATTTGTTACAATAATGTCTACAAATAACAGCGCAATTCAACGATCGTACGCAAAATTTTCAAAATTTCCAAAAGGGTCGTAAAACCACTAACGATAACGGCAGCCGTTCTAACAGTTTCTACTCGAGATCTTCTAACACTGACAGGTAATATACGTAACTTAATATACAGATATTCTTTAAATTATTAATTTTCAGTTTTGTCAGCAATTGGAGAGATCCGGAGGCTGTGCTTAAAAATGAAACGGAGATTTGGGACATAAACAGACAGCCGTCTACACAATTGCGTTCGCGTCACAATTATGATGACTGGAGTGTACCGCTCGAGCAAAATGAAGCGCTAGAGAAGTATCTATTTTCGAGCGGTCATACAGGCATTAATTTCGACAAATACGAGGACATACCTGTTGAGGTGCGTTGAGATTTATTCTTATTTGTCATCCATTTTACAATTGTTTTATGATTGTTGTCCTGTTTTATAGGCAACAGGACAAGACTGTCCGAATCATATCGATTCGTTTGATGATAAAAACCTAACTCTAACTCGAATAATTGAATGCAACGTAAAACTGGCGCAATATTCGCGTCCAACTCCCGTACAGAAGTACGCGATACCCATTATATTAGGCAAACGCGATCTAATGGCGTGCGCACAAACTGGTTCCGGTAAAACGGCAGCATTTCTATTGCCGATTCTCAATCAAATATTCGAAAATGGACCACCAAATCTAAAAAATTATCCGCTACAACGTCCCGGAACTAAAGTGAAACAATACCCGTTGGCTTTGATTCTGTCACCCACTCGTGAATTGGCTCTACAAATATACGAAGAAGCGTGTAAATTCGCTTATCGTTCCAGAGGTAAATCCTATTTAAATTAGAATTATTGCCGATTGTTAAAACGTAATGCTTAATTTTGTAGTTCGTCCGTGCGTTGTTTATGGTGGCGCTGATCCCGTTCAGCAAATGAAAGACCTCGACAAAGGATGTCAGCTTTTAGTTGCAACGCCAGGTATAATTTAAGTGAACTTACTTAATCGTACACTGTTTTATTATGCTAAATTATAATTATAGGCCGTTTGGTTGATATGACTGAAAGAGGAAAAGTTAGTCTTGAAATGGTTCGTTATCTTGTTTTAGACGAAGCCGATAGAATGTAAGTGAATATTGTTTTATTATGAGTTAAGCGATTAACTTTTCAAAATACAATCGTATTGAATTTAGGCTTGATATGGGTTTTGAACCACAAATACGTCGCATAGTATTAGAAGACAATATGCCGCGAACTGGTGATCGTCAGACTCTCATGTTTTCGGCCACTTTTCCCAAAAAGGTATTTATTAGCACACTTGTAGTTTTCTATAGTTTTAAGCATATTGAATGCAGAAAATGTGATAAATAATTTTATGCATGAAAATAGTAAAATATTTTATATTAAAGCGTTGTTTAAACAAAGGCGGTTCATAACAGAAATGAAATTACGGGGCAATAGTAAATTTTTTTAAAATTTGTATATAGTAAATGTCAGTCACAGTAAAATCAGTGTTCAAAAATATCAATATTTTTACTTATAGTCGAATTTTTTATAAGAGTGAATATGAAGTACTAATAAATTTATTTTTAAATTGATAACTTATTATTAGGTTCAAGAGTTGGCGCGTAATTTCCTGGACAATTATATATTTTTGGCTGTTGGTCGCGTTGGAAGCACATCAGAAAACATTACGCAGAAGATAGTATGGGTTGAGGAAGTAGATAAGCGTTCATTTCTATTAGATTTGTTAAACGCTGCTGGTCTAAAAAGCAATAATCCTCGTATGTATATCTCGTACCATATCTCGTATTATTCTATATTTATCTAAATGATGAATAAATTTAGACACTTGAAAACCGATTACTTTTTGGTGACAATTTTTTAGCTGACCGTTATATTTAATTTTAATGTAAAAGTATCAGTTTATCATTTAATTAATAAATGTATTTATTTTGCGTTTAGCTCCCGATTCGTTGACATTGGTTTTCGTCGAAACGTAAGTTGTATTAAATTCTTTGAAATTTGTAGAAACAAACATTTGTTTTCAATTTTTGTTTATTTTATTTGAGGAAAATAAAAGCAGAGCTAAATTATTCTAAATATAAATGATAATTATTTTATTAGCGTTAATTTTATTTCCTCAAAATTGTTTGATTTTTCTCAATAAATATCTATTTCTACAAATAAAGTTATTCATTTTCGGTTTGTTTAGACGATTAAAAATGATTATATTTTAAAAATTTCACAGAAAGAAAGGTGCAGATGCTTTAGAAACATTTTTGGAGCGCGAAGGATATCCGGTGACCAGTATTCATGGCGATCGCTCTCAACGAGAACGTGAAGACGCGTTAAATTCGTTTCGCACAGGAAGAACACCAATATTAGTTGCGACCGCTGTTGCCGCGCGTGGACTCGATATTCCAAACGTTAAACACGTAATTAACTTTGATTTGCCCAGTGATATCGAGGAGTATGTTCACAGAATTGGAAGAACTGGAAGAGTAGGAAATTTAGGTTTAGCCACATCTTTTTTCAACGATAAAAATCGTAATATGGCGGTCGATCTTTGCGAGTTAGTTAACGAAACTAAACAGGAACAGCCGGCATGGCTCGCAACTGTTGCCAAAGAAGTTCATAACGAACAGCGCACTAACAATCAACGCAAATACGGCAACAGTTCAAAGAGGTATGAATTGTTTATATGTCCATATGTTATACATATCTAAATTTATATGTGTGTGAAATGAAATGATTTAGATATAGCGCTGGAGGATTTGGTTCTCGCGATTATCGACAGTTTTCAGAACGCGGTAATAATACTCAACGAAATATGTCGAGTGGGAGACAACAACCATCAAACGGACCAAACTATGGTTCAATAGCTCCAAGTAATTATTCCAACTATAATACAGGTATACCGAACTTTATGGTAGCTCTTCGTGGAGGATCTTATGGCGGAAATTACAATTCCGCAAACGCCGCACCCGATTGGTGGGGCAATTAATTTATATTATTTATTAGTTAATAACGCAGTCATTTTAGGTTTAATTATATTTATCGAAATAAAAAAGTATTTGTTAGAGGAGGTCACATAAACATTAATAGCACTCATTATGATGTGCTGTCATTCCATTTTGAATCTCAAATCTCTAAGTTTATTGCTGTCGTAGAATTTATTATAATTATTATAATCTTATTATATAATTAATATTAATCAATAATCGAAATGACTGTTGTTGTTCGTTTCAAATACGATTTATCATATATTATATCTACAGTATAGGTTCTGTTCTGTTGCACTATTTTCTAACTCTCGTTAGTAAGTTATTTAGTAGTTGACAATATTGGGCTTATTTTCTCTATGTTTTTTGTTGTCATTCCTTAATTTCCATTATATATATAATATATATATGTTTAATTATTCGATATTACTAAGTGTTGGCTAACAATTTTATTAAGGGATGGCCTATAGTAACAGTAACTGCTATTTTGTCGGAAAAAGCAAAACTACTCTAATGTCGGAAATTTGTTTTTATTTATATTAACATTAACGAACCAAATTTTTTTTTGATTAACGAATTTTAAAAGAACAAATATTTAAATAATTAAAAATAAAATAAAGAGGTTGTTTTGCTTTTTAGTTAAAGCTGTTAATTAATATTAAAAAAGTATGGCATTCTAATTATCTATTTATGAAACTACAATATTGTTAGAATTCTTTTGGCTGCACCCAACAAAATGTAACCATTAGAGCCAGTTTATGGCCATTTGTGGCCACACTATTGTCTCATTTAATTAATTCACTTGTGAGTGTTCAAAAAAACAAATTAATACATTTTATATTTAATACGTTATTTTCAATTCTCTGTGATTATTAACAATTTAGTAGACTCTAAATACATTCAAATTCGATGTTATTTTTGTTGCATTATACACGATAATGTTAAATGCAGAGACCTTTCTTTATAAATGCTGCTTCAGTGGTTTATTTGGTAAAAATGCAGAACAAAACGACTTTAAGCGTGAATTATCTCACTTTCTTAAAGCTATTTATTAATAATTCCCGTTAATTGCTGCGAAGCTAAAAACGTACGATAGAGTCGAAGCTCTTAAAAGTGATCATTTTGTTTAATAAATGACATTTGCATCGCTGCTCTATTTTTTTAAAAACTAAATTCTTTGTTAATTTCTAGTCTATTATTCTTATTGTATAAATAATTATTATTTACTCATTTTGTATGTGTATATATTTATAAATAATTTATAATATCCATTCTCCCATCAGAATTCAAATTTAATTTATGTTTACCATTTATTAACATTTTTTTCAATTCACAATCTCCTGATCTCTCTTTAGTTTCAATTTCATCCTCATATTTGAATATTTGTATAAAAAATTGAACTAATTCTATGTAAAAATTAATTTCTTATTAATATTTTCCATAATATTCGGAAGCTTTGATCGGCTCAACACTGCGAGGCGATACATGATATGATCAGTGTTTTAAAACAAATTATTTGATACACGATACACATACAAAACAAATTGTTTTTAAGAATTGTTTACGACGGGGTAAATGGGATCCTTAATTGAACTGTAATTTTTTTAGAATTCAAACGCTAATTTAGTGTGCCTTATATTTAAATAATAATTCAAAACAAATTAGCTTAACGGTAGCGATGCATACGGAGGTTATTGTCTCCCAACGTGTGACACTAACCAGCAAACAAAAATGTTTGTAATCAAATTAACAATTTTAGTAAGATATCCAATTTTTATAATTGATATGAGCTTTTCTCTTTAAAAAAAACAAATACTAGCAAACAATAACAAGTTTAATATAATATTTAATTTTGAACAGTTGAACAAATCTAATCAATAATCTATAGTTGTGGCTATTAATGTAACATTCTTTACTACTAATTCAAAATCTTTACAAAGTGCTCATTAATATGTGATAACAACTACTGAGATAACAATTCTTTACACCTGATAGCATTATTTTTAATCATTTTTACACACACTCTCCGCAATTTTAACAAAAATTCTAACACTCAGCTAAACCTCTGCGGTCTTAAATTTGCGAATAGGGATGTAAGGGATGGGAGGGTTAGGGATCGAGAATAGGGTTTTATGTATCCGCTTCTCTAATCAATTTCTCATTTGGATGAAAGTAACATATTTACTTTGCTTATTTGTTTGTTTTTTGTACAAAATTTGAAATTAACAAAAACCATATTTTCCAAACCATATTTTATCGGATGATAATAAGATCTTTTTAAAGTTTTATTATTATCCAATTAAAAAAAATTTATTTGTAACATTGAATCCAAAATATGATGTAACTTCTAATTAATTAATTAATTGAATTGAAAACACAGTAAAAAAAACTTTACAATCTCTAGTCGCATATCTGTGAAAAGCAAAGTAAAAATCTTACTTCTTATTATAACCATTACTATAATTCGAGAGGTCTCTGCGTCAATATTAATAATTACATAAACAGTTGTAATATATATATAAATATATGATATAAGATTATATTTCATATGATTTTCTCTCTCGTAAAGAACGGAGTGCAGCCTATTCTTATAACAATAATTAATAATTACTATATTTAAAAAAAAGTATTTGAAAATGCCATTCGAATGGTTTTTAATATCTATTTGAAAGCCACTTAAAAATTTTTAAATTTTAATGATATACGTAATATAAATTTGATGTACTATTCATATTTATAAAAAAATGCCATTAAAATAATCGCTTATCTTTCTATTTCGTGGAATTTTTTTTAATTGAGAAAGTACTACAATAAAATCGATTTCCAAAAGTTTGTTAAACATTTTATTTAAAATATTAAATTTGATTTGTGTTAAAATTATGTGAAATTTTTTTCAATAGATAGTTTACAATTATTGTACTTAAACATATGGTTCGATAAGCGTAAGAATTGAAAGAAATTTTTATTTTAGAATTAAAACAAATTATTAAGCAATTTTAATTAATATTAAAACATAATTTTAATTTTGAAATGAGTCAATAATTTAAATACAAGTTTTTAATAATTTATGCACAATTGTGGAAATATTGTTGATGGATATCTGGGCAACAATATCGGTCGGTGTATGATTATGATGAGAAAAATAAGGGCAATCAATAGTCACATAGTTTTAATATGTTTAAGGCGACCATTTCTGGTTAACACAACTTCTGGTCACCATTCGTGTGGATTATGGTTTCAATTAAATCAGTTTTACTTGCATCTTGTATTTTTACGAACAAAACGTAAAAAATAGTATTAAAGTTGGTTAGATTTTGGCGCATAGCTCCTCATTTGAAATAGAGCTTTGAGAATGAAGAGCATTGGAAATACGCTTGAAATATGTATTTACTTTATTAGTTTTCACATGCAATAGTGTGTCATATACATGTGTACTCCGACCGTTTGGAAAACTATTGATTTTCTATATTTCAGAACTGATCACATTTTTGAATTGGGAGTTGAGACCCAAAATTTGATAAACAATTTGCAACTATTCGTTGAAAACAGAAACCCTTTCCATAATTGAAATATTATTTTGACATAATGTATAATTGAAGATTTATAAAAAAAAGTACCTATTAATATAAAACTACTGACCATTTCGTTATAAAAGATAATCGATTTTCAATATAAATAATTAAAGTTCAATATTTTTAATCTAAGCTTATTTGGTATTAAACAATCTAAAAATGCCTTATTAACGTTCTAATTGACCTTCAAATCAAATTTAACTAACGGTGATGTGTGTGTGTGTACAGTTGTGTGTACACGTATGCGTCAGTTTTATTACCGATTAATAATCTCATCACTTAACAGTTCAACCAATTTTTGGCGATTTTTCCAAAATATTGTTAAAAATCGATTGAACTGTTAGTGATCGATGATTAATCTGTCAAATTCGCACCTATGAGTGATTCATTAATTTAACTGACAACAAACAAACAAACAATACTGCGTTCAATTAACTAATGGTGAAGCGTTAAAATTAAAGATCATATTATTATATGGGAGAGTATATACAATCGAATGGATTCAAAATTTAAAACAATAAAATAATTTTATTAAATAATTATTTCGTACAATTATTAGAGAAAGTATATGATTAAACACAATGCGAAAACATTATCATATATTTAACATATTCTTACATTATTAACTTTTAAATACATATTTTTTTAATTTTATGTACAAATTTGAAATTTATTTACACAAACTAATCAATAATTTACTCTCGCATTTGACTTTGCATATAAAAATGTTAGAAAGTGTGTCAGTTTTAATAGGACTCCAACAATACGAACAAAAATAGCAATAATAAGTATAATAATGGACTAATTTTGAGCACTTTTTGGATGTGATTGTGTTAAAATTAATACACGTATTAATCAAATTTAAATTAATAATAATAATAATAATAATACTGTACAATGGATTCGAACGGATAACGAGATTATTAAGACAGCGATTATTAGTGAAAATTAATGCTATTAAGTCTAAACGTGAGATCATAATTAAACCAATCGATAAAGCGTTACGATAACAAAATAAACAAAGCTGGAAGTGTTAAAAAACAGTGAAATGTTTGAACCATTTTATATAAAATTATTGATGGTTATCGGAAACGGAATTCGGACCGTAATTATTACTAGCATTACTATTTGGCTGCAATGAATTGTTTACCGATTGGGATGAAGTAGTGATTATATGCGGAGTGGCAGACTCAGACCATCTGCGAATCACTGAATTATCTCTGGAAGCGTCCAACTTGTTACGACGTTGAGCACCACTGGCTGAATCCAGGCTATGACTAGAGAGCAAATTGCAACTCTGGTTATTTGGTTCGGACGACACGCAAATCGTTGTGCACGTTGTCTCAATCTTTTTCTGGCGCAACGGATTCTTAAATCCTTCTAAAAAAGTTCGTTTCGCTTTCGATGGACTCGACTGCTGCTGTTTTAGCGAACTCGATGGCGGTTTATCCACTGGACACGAATATTTGCGATTTGATGAGTGGGAGTCTAAGTGCGTTGAATCGCTGAATGGATCACTGCTATTATTAACACTAATTATTGTTTCACATTCAGTTACACTGATATGTCCGCATTTCGTTTTACTTTTATTGGTTTGCCTCATCGACTTAGACGTTGTGGTCGAACCCAAATGTTGCTCTGTTCCTAATGATTTTGCGTTCTTTTCTCGATGAACTGCTGCCGGATGTGACAATGTTTTACGCAATGAAGGATTCCATAATGACCCTAATTCTGGAGCTGATCTGTAATACAAATTACAAATTGGTAGTCAATTCTATTTACATCAAAATTAAAATATTTTACGAGTATTTGTAACCAAATAATTCGTTAGGACTAGAAAAATAATTTCGGAGATAATTGGAATATACAATAAGTTTAAGTAAATTATAATTTTCTTTTATTATTGATTTATAATCAAAAAATTTTATTTTGAATATTCTTCGCGCAGTTTGTATAAACTATTAATTATAACTAAACACGAATAAATCCGATTAAAAATACATTAATAAGAATTAAAAACTTACACTTCTTTTGTCAGCTCTTTTTGATAAGCTATCGGAGATTGAAGTGCCCTTAAAAAGTCTAATTGAGTGTCAAGTATAGCTTTAATATTTGAGACCCAATCATCTCGTTCTTCTTTACTCTCAACTTGACATAAAAACGCCACACCTTCTTGTTGAGGATCTTTTGACTTCAAAATAAATTTATTTGGATCTCCATCTTCCACTTTATCGATTAATGACATTTTGTTCACTTGCAAGTGATTTTTATAAATATATACGGGATACGAAAACTGAGTCTTTTGACCCATTGCTTCGCTAAATATAATAATTTGTTCGAAAAGGAAGACCTGTCGTTCTTTTAATTTAATTGAGCCGCCACTACCACTACCACTGGCACTGCTGGCACCGCTGGCCGAAGCCATATCACCGATTAAAAGCGCTCCTTGTTGTAGTAGCTTTCCCTGTGCCGTAATCTTTCCATCGAAATTTTGTAGTCTTCCGACCATCATCATGTCATTGGCTGCTTTGGGCACGATATGCATTATGTGCACTGCTTTTCGTAAATCCTCTGATTCTTTTATAAGTCCTGCTTTTTCTGTAAACTTTAATATGTCTCGAAGTAGCAATTGATATTTTGTGATTCTTTGCACCGGTTTTATAAGCAGATCTGGCAGTTGAAGTTTGTGCCCTAGTTTTTGACGAATGTCCTAAACAGTAACCAAACATCACAATTTATACATTTTATTAGAAATTTAAATAAAAATTTGTTCAATTTTGTGTGCTGAGGTATACTGTGTGCAATAAAATCAATTTCTTGTTTAATTTAAATATTAAATCATTTAAAAAAATACAAAAATAATTTAAAATTTCATTTTAAATACATTGAAATATATTAAATAGTAAATAGATAAACCAAAAGTATATAAATTACCTCGAAAAAGGTGTCCAGGTATTCGGAAACAATATGTTCCGACTTTGGCTTATTTTGGCAATAAACCACATACATATTAAGCCTCCTTTCGTATCTCCTAAACAATAATCCCAGCCTTTCTGGTTCTTCAAAACATTTTTCAATTTCAGCACAAAACGAACTGCAAGACAAAAATAGTTAGATTTATTGACTATTAAATTGGCAATTATAAATCAACTCTTACTCTCTGTGCCATTCATATATAGCTTCAATATTGCCAAAAATTATTTTATCCTTTCCATTCTTTAAATCTTCAGGAATTTGTACGTCTACTTCCCTTCGCATTAATTCTAAATACCCGTCAACAACACAACCCAAATCTCGAACGTAATCTCTCTCAGTATCGACTAATTCTTGCAGAACAAACTTTCTCTTATTAAATGCTTTCTCTTTTTCAGACATTTCTGAACTAGAATTATCAGTTTCATCACAGACATCATCACTATTTTCCTCAATAGTTGAACTCAGCTCTCTTAAGGTTAACTGTTCTTTCACTTCTCCGCGATTCATAAGATTATCCTCGCTTTGAGAATGCGTTTTCTAATCATGCATCGAATAAAAAAATTAAAAAAATTTCTAAATTTAAGCTTAACAATTATTACAACTGACAAAAATTAGAAATGTAAAAAAACATGAAAGCAAGCAAAGCAACAAACAAATTTCTGAAAACAAAACACAAACCATCCTTCCTTTGACAATATTTTCTATTTTATTTGCTGCCAAATTCGCTGAACAAACAATGCTTTCAATCTGTTAGTCATTATAGCGTAATTTTCATTGTTAGCGGAATTTGAAAATAAAAAATAACAAAAAAACAAAATCTTGTACTTGTTAATCGCAAAAATGCTAAAATATTTAGTTTGAAAACTATGTTAATACTAACATCTGGAGTTTCATCACTGGAAACGGTTGGCACTGAGGTCACAGTAACAGGTGGATAAGAGTGATCTTGAATTTTCATCGGTGGCGGTAATTCAACATCTGTTACGTCTCCATCTTCTTCAGTAACATTAATAACGCCTCCATTCAAGTCTAAAGGTTTCGTAGTTTGCGGCGTGACATTCGAAGAACCACTACTTGGCATCACTACTAAACTAGAAGTGTTTTCAGAAATGTTTTCTTCT
This sequence comes from Phthiracarus laevigatus, assembly GCA_034700185.1. Taxonomy (NCBI): domain Eukaryota; kingdom Metazoa; phylum Arthropoda; class Arachnida; order Sarcoptiformes; family Phthiracaridae; genus Phthiracarus; species Phthiracarus laevigatus. The sequence goes on from JAQIXJ010000270.1 coordinate 19,378, forward strand.
AAATTTGGTAAATTTTTATAAGTTCCCTCCTCTTTGTTAACCTTTAAAAGTAAATTAATTATTAGTATGATATAAAGATAAGCATTAACTGTAATCATTTCATACCTTCCATGTATTCGGCGAGAAAGACTTTTTTGTGCCCGACTTCGGTGAGTCAATGTTGCTGTTCGCCGATTGCTTATCTAATCTTCCTTGACTTAACTTTCTAACCGGGTTTGTGAGCCATTTTTTAAACGTGCCTCGCCTTTTGGTGGATCCACTACTTTCGCTACTAAACGATGGACTCGACTCGTTGCACAAAGTTGTCACATCTGAATCGTATATGAATCGTTAGAAAATTAATTACATCTTAATTATGAATAACAATTAAAATATTAAGTATAGTTGTTCGCGAAAACAAATCATATTAAATCAATATAAAGATGTTTACCAAATGATTTAAATAATATTTATAGTTATTGCAGTAAAGTGCCATTTAAGGGGAAATCAAAAAACACTGTTAGACTACAGTAGAGTAGAGTCGAATGAGAAACATTTCCATATATAATGTAATGTAATGCAATCAGTTTTGTTTTAAAAATGAGTTAATTTAGCAAAAAAAAAACGGTTACCTTTAACGGTTGACATATCAATACTGGTGTTAATATTATGAGAATGATTATGCCTTCGATGGCACATTTGAAGAGGACAGCAGAACATTGATCGACTCACTGTGAGCACACACAGGCACACACATACACATACAGCTATGCGTTTATTTGAGCATTTTATTGATCGCGTCTATCATTTTCCTAATATATATTAAATTCTCGTTTTCATAATTAAAACCAATCTAAACTATTGGTACTTCTGGTTGTACTAATAATGTGGAAAATGATAAAAATGGCTGACCCTAACTAATGTAAACCCAATGTTTGGCATAGTGTGGACTAAAAACCAACACCTACTGTAGTGTTCACTATAGAGACACACACTCTCACTACAACACTTAAACATCTATCAATTTCTTTTAGAAAGATATAACAGTAAGTTAGAGCTTGAAAATCTATGTATGCTATATCCAAAAAGCCAAGAGGGCGACAAACGTGCAACAAAAAATCAACCAACAGTTACACACACACACAGCGCTAACACTATAGCAATTAATAAATCAAATCTCATATTTCCCACGCCCTTAAGCATGAATTAAAACTCGTATTTAAAAACGCTTTAAGTTATCCGTGTATTAAATAAATGTATGAATTTAATAATCATTTCATTCGATTTTGTTCATACAATAATATTATCAACAGTTAACTCTCAAAATAAGTAATCGATTTTGCAACAAAAAAAATAAAATTTATTTGACGTTAGCTTTCACAGATTTATTCTTAAAACAAGAGTTTATATTTAATGACTCGAAAACATACGATTCACTCGATGTTTTTTAGTTTTTATTTAATAATAACAAAAATATTTACTTATTTCAATAGTTTGCTTCAGAATAAAATATTTTATAATAAATTTGTGAATCTAAACGTATTTCAAAACTCGCATAAATATAAACTTAAATATAAACCAAACAACTTTTTAAATAAATTAAAACTATATCGAAATAAAAAATAGGGAAAATAATTGAATTACCTTCAGCTTCCATTAGAGCGGACTTGGATGAAATAACGGCTGGTTTTGAGAAGCGAATGGCGCACAGCGGTACGATTCCTTCCTGTGGAGTTGAAGTTTCTGATGCACCGATTACTCTGACTAAGCAGAACTCAGGCAACAATGGAAGGTTGCTGTCAACAATTTCCACTTGTTGACCGGCATGTACTGATATAAACTGTCCGGCATTTGTGTGTGGCAAACATGTGGCATTTTTTTCAACTATAAAATCTTCGGTAACCCAAGTAACGTCTGGTGCACCCTATAAATTCCACACAATTTATTAAAATTTATTGATTTTGTTTCTATGGGGTTGTAAGCGCCCAATAAATATTTGCGAGAAAAATAGTGATATAAACATAAAAATTCTTTCAAAATTCTATAAGTGATCATTTAGGCGTTTAAACTAACAATAAATGCAAAATTATAACGCTTTTAACTCATCGAAATTTTGATGTTGCTTCACCACATAAACCATTTTAACTCTTAACATTATCCAAGCAAATATTTATTTTAAATTAATTTACTTAAACTATTAGTTATCAATTATAGTGAACGCGCATCGCATTAGAATACAACTTATATACGCTATCTTTATTTATCGTACGTTTTTTTTGCCGGTTGTGTTAGTGTTTATTTTCTATTATATAAAATTCGCGTCTTTACATAATGTTTATAATGTATTATTTTGTTTTTCTATAGAAATATTGTTTAGCATTTTTTTGCGCGTTTAGAAAGACTAACAATTTTAATGATGCTTTCAACATACGCATAGCAGTCACTGTATTAGTATTACTTAAACTTAGATAATTTAATTGATAAGGGAATTCTGGCACTTAAAGCAATGCATATGTATATATATGGTAATCAAAACATATTAGCGAACGTTGCGTATCGTAATTATAACGACAATTGGAAACGAGTTAAGTATTAATTTAAATATTTTCAAGCTCGCTTTGAAAAAGTTAGCTATTGGATTTGGCATGTACGTCCGTCTGTACATAGATTCTTATATTAATAAAGGGATTATAGTCTTTATATTATAAATGGATTTTTCTCGTCAAAAATGGACAAAATGAGGTCAAATTTGGGTAATATAGTGGCAAAAATCGGTTAAAAACTGGCTAAAATAGTAGCACAATGAACAAAATTGGTAAAAATTGAAACAAAATCAGGTCAAAAATGTGTAAATTTTGGTGTCACGCGTCTTACAAAATGAACTAAAATACGTCATGACAAGCGCCTAATTGAGTCTATGAGAGCACATTAACAGATTTAATGTTTACTCGTCGAGAGCTGAACAAAGACTGAATTAAAAACACTCACTGAAATCTATTTATAACAATGTTTTTATCCCATAAAATATATTAGTGAATTGACTAAAATTTTATTTTTTAAAAAATTAAATAGAAAAATGTTAGGCAATTAACAAAAAATTTGAATTATAATCAAAGTGAGCTTATTAATATAGTTCATTCTAGTTTTAAGTTTATTATTGTTACGCTAGGTTTTCATTCGGTACAGCGAGAATTGAAGCTTAAATGAATGTTTGAAACAAATAAAACAACAAATGTTAAACAATATATTAATGTTTCACTTTGGGTCTATCGATACTGTAGTCAAAATAAATTATGCGATTAATGTGCAAAAATAGATCTAATAATCGAATAAAGTAAGAATTGTGTAAATATGACGAAATTTCTTATACAACGTTTCAATATATAACTTAAATAAAAATTATTTTCCAAAAAAAAATTCTCAAATATTGACAAAAACTCGATGTATAGAATCCCAGAGAAATAACAATAATTTAATAATAATTTTTGCACGTATAATAAAGGCTAATATTCTTACAAAACTTAACAAAAACAATTCTTGAATTTTTACAAATTTTAAAAATATATTCTAAAGTACTTGCGATCGATTATATTTGGTATGTTAAACCATACGTTTCGTAACCGAATTCAATAAGCATATATCATAGAAGATTGCATTACAATGTTTCGTACGTTTAACCCTAATAGCGAATTACAGCATATTTAGACGGAAAACAATTTGCCGGACTTTACGCACAAATAAGTTTAGATGCGCATAGAAATGCGTTCATTTTAATATACAGCTATACATACCGCTGAATACCAAATAGATTTAGAAAATTGATGGGAATCCGACTCATCCACGCTATTGATGCACAACTGTTTGTGCCATTTTAACTCAAATAATTTCATAATTTAGTGTTAGCGCACAAGTTATTCCTTAAGCAAACCAAAAGTGTACAGTACTTCACTACCAGTCAAATGATCAAAATGAATAATTAGCTAAACATTAAATACTTTGTTTTGAATTGTTATCTCATTCCCTAAATTCCTTAATAGGAATAAGTTAGTCACAAATAGGAAGTTTTCGTCACTTTTATTTAAACAAATGCGATAAAACTCGCTCGAAAGACTGTTTTTAAGTATAACTACGCGCAACTTAGATAATAAATTCTTGCGCCATTAAATGCATAGCAATATGTAGGATGTATTGGTTTATCTATACGTATGCAATTATAAATCAAACAAACAAACAAACATAAACATTTTCAACTGATTATACAGAAAAATATTCAGAACTATGCTAAACATTGACTCAACTTTCATAAAACTTAATTTACTGGAAACGAACTACAGTTACTTTGGTCTAACGTTGTCTCTTATTTATATTATTCCGTGTTATTAGCAGCAGTTATGTACAGTACAGGTTGTATTTATAGATTAGTATAAAATCGAAAAATAAGAGAAAACAAATACAACTATAAAAATAACTTCGAGTTAAGTGTTAAACTTATTGCGCTAAAAATAATCTCATGTGATAACTGTTACGTAGTTTTAAAAAATGATTGAAATGAAAAAAATGCCGATACGTCTTACTAAATGAAACCCAATATCAAAATATATCTCGAAATGAGTGCGTAATAATCGTATACATAATACGTAAAGAAATTTTGATTCGTATTCACAACAAAATTTCATTAATACAATCGAGAAATGTTTTCGTTTATAAACAATTTTAATTTAATATTGACGTCTTATCAACAGAAATGCAAAATATCTGAATTTCAATTTTTTGGTACATTAGTCCACAATTGATGCAATTTTTATTAATCTTTAAATTAATTTGAAATGTATATATAATTTATATTAAAATATCGCTTATAATTATTAATAAATAATTATAAACGATTTCGCAATTTATTCTTTCATAATATAAAAATTATTTTAAAGTTATAAAATATTCGATTATTTTGGTGAATTTAAAGAACACTAGAGAAGCGCGCCAAATAGAATATTGTCCATCCCGTAATACACCCCACATCTCCACATTCACACCGTATACCGTACATCTGCATTCGCGCTCACGAATCAGCTCTACACTCGCGTCATTATGTAAACAAAATCATAAACATCAATACAATAGCAAACAGCTTTAACTAAAATGCTTACAATGCGCATATGCATATCGATAACCTTACATAAACTTATATTACTTATATATATGGGGTTCAAACTAGTGATTGAAAATATTTAATTTTTCATATCCACTACCGTTCCATTACCGCACTCAAAATTTCTACTGCCATTCCATTATCGGTAAACAAAATTTTTTTCATTCCATTACCGTAAGTTTTTTCTACTCCACTACCATTCCACACATTACCGTTCCACCCATTGAAAAATTTTAGCTCTACAAGCATCTCAATTTTCGTGATTAGTTGTATAATTAAGTCAAAAAAATACTGATTTTTTGCTTTACAAAATTAGTATTAAAAACTGCAAGAGAAATCGTTGTTATTTGATAAATACATTACTTAAATTTTCTTTATAAAATCAGACCATAAACCACTACCGTTCCATTACCGCGAGCAAAAAAAATCATTACCGTTCCATTACCCGAAAAACAAAATTATTTTCATTCCATTACCGTGCCATTACAGGAGCTGATCTCCAATTCCACTACCGTTCCATTGGTAATGGAACTAAATTTTCAATCACTAGTACGAACTTAAAAGCAGACAAGACTATTGTGCGAATTTATAAACTTGACACGAGCGACAGTTTTAAAAATAACAAAACAAAATTTTTTTACAAATAAAATAAAACAAAACAAGAATGGCTGACACATTCATAGTATGAATTCTTAGACGTCTCACTTTCTAGTCGACATACAACAACATTGTCAAATTCTTATGATCGGAGTTCCATAAAATAAATTTAATCAAATTTATCGATATATATGTTAAAACCCCAATTTTTTAGAAATATCAAAATTTTTAATTATTTGTGATAGAATTCTAGTTCGTTCAACTTTATAATATAAGATCAGTTGCAAATTAATATAAAACCAAAAAAAGGTAACAAATAATTAGTTAAAATTATTAGAGTTTAAAAATATCGACAATCGGTTAAACGAATAAACAATTCGAGTAGAAATTTTTTAATTAGTCTAAGAATTAATTGATTTTTTAAATATTATAATGATAATAATTTTTTCATTGATTAAACGTAACTTTTTTTTAAATTATAAAATATAATATTAAAGTAACTATAATATTACAGTAGCGTATAGAATATATATAATGTTTGTCACTGACTGCCACCACACGTTGAATTGTACATGATTTTAGGTAAAATACAAAAATAAAAACAATGGAATATTCATAGAGTTTTACGGAGTACAAGATTAAATATTTAAAAATCTAGCCTTTTATTTTCGGACATACACCATATGGAAGGATATGAGCTGTGAGCTGGACTTTTTCGGAAAAATAGAGCTAAAAACACTCATTTTATTTATCAATTTTTAAACTAGTATATTATTCATTTTATTATGCACATCATGTCACGTAATATCTTAGTCATGATTTATAAGCACTTAGTCTGCTATATTTGTTGAAACAATTTCAATGTGAACAATATGATGTGAACTGCATTCTATCCAAACATGATGTGATGCAATCGTTTCAGTCTTTAACACGTTACATGGCGTTAATGCTGTTAAAGCAAGGCCTCAAATCAGAGTTCATGAATGACAATTAATGTATGCGGTGTTTGTCACTGATTTCTCAGTTACACATTATTTTGGCATACACTGCTGCATTTGAATGGCCATGTAACAGATATTGAGTGATTCTTACGGTTCACAAATCTAATCATTAAGCAAAACATTTATGTAACAACGAAAAAATCAAAACACAAGAAAAATATATACTGCAAATATACTGCTAATTTAATTTCATATCTAAAAATTCATAAATAAAATTGTAAGTAAATTTCCGACAGTGAATCCACCGATTAAAATTCTATTAATTTAAACAATTTATTTTTTCGAACACTGAAAGATATATTGGGTTTGGGAAGTTTGTGGAAACTAAAGTCACAATAAAAACCCGGAATTATTACATATAATTTTTTTAGTACTTCATTAACCTTATGATAATTGTGTATTTGTGGTTTTAGTCTTAAACATATGTCTTTTAAAAAGATTTATAAATCGGTAAATAATAGATAATAAAAGGTAAAAATTATAAAATATTTTAAAATAATTTAAACTTATTATAAAATTGTCGTTTAATTTCCAAATAGTTTTTGAGACCCCACTATTTTTGGCGAAATCCGAAAAAATCTATGAGTTTTTGTTTACCTTAAATTTTAGACAAAGTCGAGCTTATAAATTTGAACATTTCTCTCTGTCTGTCTGTTTCACTTTTTATATTAATGTAATAAAGGGATTTCACCGATTTCTATTTCAAGGATTTCACCTATTAATATAGAGATTTGGCATATTTTCATCTTGGCTTAGAAACTAAAATCTAAGGCACATAAGTATGCTTTAAGCTTTTTATGAATTCTTGTATTATCTTACTTTGAGTAAATTTAGATATAAATATTTGGCTAAGTCCGTATGGTTCTTCGTCCGTCTATTCACACTTTATATTAAAAAAGGGATTTTAAGGATCAAAAATATACAGTATAACTTATAACAGAATTTCTAATACAACAAATATAAAATACTGGTTGGAAGCGAACGAAAAAAAGCGAGCGACCATTACTAACTAGAATTTACATTACAAAGTAAGATATTAAACTGTTTCAATCTCGTTTGTCTCATAAATAATTGAAAAAAAAATTTGCTTCAAATACATTGGTATTTATAAGAACAGGTCGATAAAATAGGAAATAATGTTTTTAACTGTTTTTATGCCAATTCAATGTATATTTCCTTGCTTTAGTCATAATGAAGAGACTTTTTGCAGTTTTTATCTTAACATGATTTTTTAAGATATTTGACTAATTATAAAGTTCAGCATAAAAATGGCAAACTAAGTTACTTTTAAAAAATTCAATAACAGAATCGAAATTTTAATGTTTAGTTGTACAAAATTAAATGTAATACATATAATTTTATAAACATAATTTTGTTTAGTCTATTAATATTCGAATCAAAGTGAGCTCATTATGAATGTTCATTCGTGCGTGTGTTGCTAGAAAATTATATTTCAACTGAAGGTCATTTTTTAAATTATTCCATTCAAGTTCAAACAATCAAAATAATAAAACTCGATTAAATTATTATCGCAATTAATTATGATTAAAATGATGACTAATAGTCACAGATAAACGTATTGAATGCGCGATTCAGGAATGATTACGTTTTTAATGTCCCAGAATATTCACATTATTAATAAATGTGTTCCTATGAACACTAAATCAACAATTAATATTATAAGTCATCATTTTTAATTGTCAATTAACATTGCATTATTGGTGTTCTCTATCCTTAACTTAATGCATATATTGATCGAATTATTCTAAGACTTGCAACCAAAATCCCATTTTGAGAACACAATTTAATTTGATTACCAAATAATACAATTATAGATGGCAAACAATGCCTAAGAATTAGTATAATCTATTGCGCAATTTATGCACCAATTCGTTGCTCAATAAATATAATTGTAAAATCAAATATTAGTTAATAAATATGATTGGTTTTGCTTACTTTTTCGCTGTCAGTAGTATTGCTGGAACTGTATGACGCAAGTGATGTCCTGTCGTTATGGTCAGCGTTTATTTCGTCGATATTACACTCATCAAAATCACTGCAATTCAATTAAAATACGTGTAAATTTTTGGCAATTACTTAAAATACTATTTGACGGAAAACATTCGGAATAATAGATGAAACAATTTATACGATAGTAATTAAACTGCGCTTTAAATACTTTAAATTTTTTGGCAAATCAACAATTATATATTAGCTTAAATATATTTATGTAAATTATTAAATCCCATTCAACACATGATAAGATGGGTTTTTTTCATAATTATTACAATTGAAATTCGCGAAATATTAGATAACAGCGAAGGAAAGTGGAAATGATAAATATTGATGTACGCGTAAAAAAATAAAGAATGCAAAATGACGGTAATGCTAGCGATTCGTTAGCACTGAATACATAACGATATTGAATACGGCACTACATTCACTAATATAAGCCAACTATTTACGGGTTTAACTAGAATATCATATATTTTTTTGGTTGAAATTTTTATTAAAATAATGTTCCATCAAATTAATTAATAAAAAATAATCTATTCTGTTTAAATTATATAGAACATTGTAAGAATATTTTTAACATATTATGCTTTTATAAAATTAAATTACTACTAATTATTACTCCGATAATAACTTGCAAACATTAAGATTTTAAAACTTTTATAAAAATTTCAAAAAGAATAAACTACAGTTTTTAAAAGCACAGTTACTGCAGTGGAAATAAAATGATTATATTACGTAACGTAAAAAGGAAAATTTATGCTAAGCTTATATTACTTATGGCAATATTGAATATATTTATTTAACACTGTAAACGGTAAAAATAATAAAAAATATTTTGTAAGTCGAAACCATTAAGTCAAAGTTATGACTACATATAAGACTTGTAAATACAACATATCATGCTTTTAATTATCATATAATTGAAGTGCAAAATAAATTCAAAATAGAAAAATTGGGTAATCGATGCACTGTATATTTAAGTAATAAACAGAAAAATAGAAAAATGAAGCCATAGTGTGGCATACGTACCGACTCGAACGGTTACTATTCGTGTGTTTTTGGTTGGTCTTCATTTGTGAAATCTTTGAAAGATTGAGTGTGGAAAGAGCGGTACAGTAGTACGTGTCGTGTATAACTTGTCTCAACTTTTTCACCCACAAGTGTTTCACTTCTAAATTCAAAGCTTTGAGAATAATCTTGTTATCGACAGAATGTCTTCTGGTAAACACAGCAAATTTATTGTCGTCATAATCAATATTCTCAGCGATTCCGATTTCCGATGTCATCAGTTTGCTTTTATACACATACTTTCCTTTCCCATTTGAATCCTTTATTTCTTTGCCAAACAACAAATACATTTCAAAAAGAAAAACTCTTCTGTCGCGACCCTTTCGTAGAAGAGATTTCGTATCAAAAATATGAAAAGAGTCCTGTAATATGACTTCGCCCAATTGATCCAAAGATATATCACAGCCCTCAAGCATACTCAAATGCATGGCATCGTTCGCTTTTTTAGGCACACTCATCATCACTTCTAAACCATCTTTGATTTCTCCCTGAAGACCTTCACTGCAACACGAGAGCAATTCTTTAAGCAACAGTTGATACTTAGTGATACGTTGCACCGGTTTTATTAAATATGCGGCAATTGGGTGAAGAACGTTAGGCTTTCGCTGCACTTCTTCGAATAATTCTCCATATTGGACTAATAATGTGTTCGATTCGGGCTTATTTTTGCAATATTCCACATAAATATCGAAACTCGAAGCCCAAGTAACAAAACAATGACCAATATCTTCAGGCATTGTTTCATATTTTTCAAGCTCTTTGAGAAATGTGCTGAAATAAAAAATAAATAATCGCTTAAAAAGAAAATTCACTGAAAATATTTTCGAAATTACTTGTTATGGAAATAATATATTTCCTCAATATTGCCAAAAATATTTCTTTCTTTGCCCACAATACCAAATGGCAGAGACGGTTCGTTGCGTCGAAACTCATACAAATAGTTTTCAATGCAAATTCGCATATCGTTAACATAAGTTCTTTCGGTGCGAAGCAGTTCATCCATAATGAATTCCTTTTTTCGGGCAGATTTTCGTTTTTCTAATTCTCCAACTAAATCTTCTTGATTATTGCTGGACGCGGACGAACCACTGCTACAAACTTTATTAGACGATAATGAATTTGGAGAATGCAAAGGAGTATTATTAGTTAACGAATGCTGGGCTAACGCTTTACATTCAGGCGACAAATCATTGTGATTATCACTAGATTTAAGTCCTAATCTTTGCTCCAATTGTACACGATATTCATCTAATTGTCTGCTAAAGTCATTGTAACATTGATCAACATAAGTGACCCAATGTTTAATAGCATTGGGATGACTGTGTCCGCGTTCAACTAAATTATTTCCGAGTTGTATTAATATACGCACTTTCTCTTTAGACTCTCTTGAATTCAATTTGAATTCATTGCAATCTTTGAGCAAAACCTCGATTTCATTTTTATCATTTCCTACTATTAATGTCTTTTTAGTATATATATATTTAAATCCTATTTCCTTAATCCATTTGAGCGCTTGTTTAGCGCTATGTTCTAACAGCACATATTGTTGACAATGATCTAATCTCTTCTTCTTCTGCGTCCAATATTCTAAAACTTCGTTTTCCTGTTTTAATAATCTTTGCAGTATATTTTTAACTTCATTTTCCGCATTTCTGAATGTATTGTTACCGCAATGAGATGAATAATACTGAATACAACGCGATATATATTTAAGAAAAGTTTCGGCGTTACGTCTCGCGAGTGTACACGCTTTAAGAAATGCCTCCTTTTGTTCCTGATGTTTCACTATATACTGGGACATCAAAGATTCTATATCTTCATTCAAACAAATTGGCGAACTATTTGAATTTGGCTTTAAATTTAAAACTCCACAATAATCCTCAATTCTTTGGTATTCTTTGTGCAAACTTTCTAATACTGAACACACCTGATCGGCAGTCTTAAAAAAGTTAATGGACGTCATCACTAGTTTATGCCTGTCTTCCGCGTGAGTCATCAATTGCTGACATCGATTTGAAACTTCCATACCAATAGATCGAATCGCTTCCGGATTATAATGGTTTGCTTGGATTAATGCTTCTGCTCTTTGTTGAAATTGTAATGCATTGTTGTGCGTTTTCTACAAATATAATTATTGTCATGAATTTTAAATGCTAATTAAACTATAATCAAATCTCAAGCATTTGATTCATTAAATACAAGCTTTAATAAATTACATTAAAGGGGAGAATCTGTTGAAGAATTGAGATGAAGCATCATTTTATGTGAAAGCATGAAAGATAGTAAAAATTAGTTTACTTTCATTGATTTTAAATATTGTTAAAATATATAAAAGAATATAATGTATTTTATCTGACTTGGCAAAAATTAAAATGATTTCTTAAAGGTTTTTCATTCTCTAGAAGAAATAACGGATAAAAATATTGTGCATCTGTTTTTCCAAATGCCAGTACTTTTTTTAGACTTATGAATGGGACACACAGTACCTTAAATTATGGATGAAAATTTACGCGTACGACAAACAGCATACAACAAACAATAAATAATTGATAAAACAGGTCAAATAAACTCGAACAGATTAAAGTCATCCCACACCTGTTTATAAACATGCCAACTAAACTTAAAAAGAAGTATACAGTAGTTCTTTAAAGATAAGGACTTAGGGATCATAACTCTGGTTGAAAGTTAGTTTTTAACGTTACAACTTAACACTAAATTTGTTTACAAGTGCTCACAAGTACGGCATATTTATCCAATATTTGTTATACTGTATGCCGTTTGTAATATGAGTAAGTTTTGATCCGAACAGTATTTGGAATTGCGATTTTCTGTCCTTATGTCACGCTTTTATAATACCTTAAAGTTCCGTATATAATGAGCGCATTATCTTAAGAGTAGATTTAATTCTTTAATAAAAAAGTGCGATTTATTTAAATAAAAAAGAAATATAATATGTAAACGCAGAATAAGAAGTTCGTGTTTTTGACATTTTAACAATTATTTATAAAGTAATAAATTAACACTTCGATGTTAATACTATTTTAAATATTGTTTTTCGCACTGTTATTAATAACACATTCATAAATTAAGTTATTTCATTAAACTCAATTGTCGTATTGTTCTAAAATACATGGGGTGAATATTACATAAAAAATCTGGTATCTCAAATAAAACATATAAAGTTTTTAAAATCAATGATACGCATTCAATTATATATGAGACGCACCTTTTTAGTAATTAAGAAATTTGTTTTTATTAATAAAGGGATTTTCACCGATTAATTAAGTTAATAAAGGAATTTGGAATAGATAGGAGGCGTTTTCAAAAAAATTCTGATTAATTTTAACCCGTTTTGAAACGGAATAATCCGTTTTTAGTGGCATAAATGTATAGTATGTTTTAAACAAAATTTTAAAATATCTTACAACTTAAGATTATAAAGGTATGCAACGCTTTACGACATTTTTTAAATAAAATGAATCTAAATCTAAATTTAATTTTAATAAGGATAATAGTAAAAAAAATTGTGATGGAAAAAGAAACTAAATAAAATTAGCAGCAAAGTCAGATATTATGACTGTTTCGATATTAGTTTTACTTATCTTTGAAACAAAAAAAACAATTTTAAAGTAATATATTAATAAAAAGTTAAGATAATTACCTCAATAGCCAATTGAAACTGTTCGTGCTCTAATTGCAAGTCTTCTGCCTCTTGGAGTGATAGAGGAATGTGAAAAGACGCGAATAGCATTGACTCTCCATTACGCATCCAAATCATTACTTGATTGGCGTCCGATTGAAATTGACAAAACTGAATACATTGTTCCAGTTTGACGCGTCTAATCTCTGATAGGTCTTCCATATCCATTTCGCGTTCGTGCAAAAATTCAAGAATCATTTGAATTCTAGCCGAAGCCAATTGTTCAGAATCAGCCATAACTAATACTCCGCACGAATCAAAAAGCTAACAAAATGAAAACATTAAAAATGAAAATTTTGCGCTTAAACGTTCTTTAAAACTTAGTATAAAAATAGTTTTGAGCAAAATTATAATAAATCTAGAATTGGGTCGGAATTGTTCCGATGGTGTATAAGTATATGGATGGAGCGCTGATTAACTGATAAAGTTTCGCGATAAATAAAAATGAAAGTTCTATATTGAAATAGCAGAATCGGTTTAGCAGAATATATATGCTCATTAATAATATTATAAATTTACGAGTTAATACATTAGTGCCAGCGTTCACAACTAAAATTAAGTTTAATTAATTTAAGCATAAGAAAAGCATGTACAGTAGTATTGATATTGGCTCCCATTGAAGGCTATAACTGCAGACGTACGGAGTATTATACAGTATGAATATGTATTATTGTCAAAAAATAGCTTTATTTTAAGTCTTGTAATGCTCGAACTTAAGCGGATCCGCTAAAATTTATTGTCAAAGTTTACCAATAACTTACATATAATAAGTAAACTAAACAAGACATATTAAAATTTTAATAATAGTGTAATTCGATTAATGCGGATGAGTGTAATAAAGGAATGGTAAATCTATTGTTTTATAGTCGTTAAGGTAATATAACATCAAATAAAACAAGACTACAGCATTTGTATAAATAAAATTCGAATGGCTATTAAAAGAAACAAAAGATAATTATAAGTAAAACATAAGCGCGGAATTAACTCGTCGACTCAATCGTCCCATGACTTATGGGCAGTTCATTGTAGCGCTCGACACGCTCTCTGACAAACTTAATTGGTTAACCATCAAGTCGTGAGATCAAAGTTTATTTTCTTGTATATCAATTATATAAGAAAGATTGTTTTTTAACAAACTGTGTTTTAAACTTTATTATGAACATTACGAAAGTTTATCGCATTTGTTTAATACTATTAAATTAGTTCAAGTTAGCAGTCATTAGCATACAGTAAATTAAATGCAAAGTACGGTAAATTAAGAAATTATGTAAATAAATTTGCTTTTTAAATGCTAATCATCAAGTTTTTATGTGCGAACTTTGAACTTAAAATTTTTTAAATATAATTATTAAAATTTTTCAGTGTTATAAAAAAAGTTTAATAAAAACGATGGGAAATTTTTAAATTAGCTAATTTATAATAGCGTTATAAATTATTCCGTTAACAACGTTTGAAAATAGAATAAACATTTCAATTGTTTGCGTTAAACAAACAGTGGAAATAATCATACTGTATTTTTTACGTTTTTTAATTAAAAACTTAATTAAGACTTAGAATAAGAGTATTCAAGTTATTAAAATTTCGTATAACAAGGAAATTTCTTTAGTTCCTCTAATAAGTTATTTCAAAAAAGAATTATTTTGTTCTATAGTTATTTTCATTGTTTTTCTTTTGATAATGTTATTCTAATTATATTTATATTTGTTCATATTTCTATTGTTAACCGACTGTACGTAATCATAATCTTTTATAGCAGTGAAAAAGTCATTAAATAATGTCGTTAATATTACAGTATTGCTAACTTTTTATTTTAAAAATGATTTTAATAAGAAATAATTATTTTTAAAAATAAATTAATAATGGCGAACGAACTTAGCATAAAAGCCTATGTCTGTATGGATGTACAGTATGCGACATATTGTAATAGTTATTCATTAGTTCTCAGAAAATGCTATTGAAATTTCAGGGTTACTCGCAATGATTATCTAAACTCTAAAAAAATAAAAATGGAATTTTTATGCTAATTCCGAAACAAAACATTAAGAAATTTTTCTATTAGTTTAAATCATATTTGGCTTTTTAATTACAAACCGTTGTGAATAATTAAGCATAAATATCCAAAACAAAACTAAAAAATACAAACTAATTTCGATTTAATATCGAAAAAATAGATTACGGTATTAAGTTAGAAAAAAAAGTAAAACCTGATTCAATTCCTGTCCGTTTCGTAACACATCATATATTAATTGCTGCAAAAGCGAAAACCTATCGCCATGTAATTGTAGCATTTTTTCAGCCGTATTGATGTCAGTAATATTTAATAATTTTTGTTGGGCTCGTTGCACGTCTTCAGCCCAAACATCGGTTTGCGAGGACACACTTAGCGCTTCGCGTTCGAATGTTCGTAACTTAAGGCACAGATCTAATCGATATTTACGACTCTTCCATAACTCTTCCAGCTCTGGAATAATGCATTTAATTTTTTCGACCGCCGTTTCAATAGCGGTGATCGAAATGTTTAATGAAATAACGCTATCGTTTGACTCAGTGATAGCCACTGTATTCATAGAATCCTTTTTCAATTCGTCGATTAACGTTTGTCCCTCATTAATGGTACTGTTGGCCGTTTCCAGCATCGAATCTCTTTGATGTATTAGTTGGTTGATAGCAGTTTCAGTTGCCTCATACGTATCGGGCGCTTCTATTCTTTCTGGTTTAAAATCCTGCCTCAGTTCCTTAAACCACGCAAACAATTCTTCTTCGTGCGTAAAAAATAAAACCGCTACACTTAATAAATGTCTCCTCCTATCAACTCTTGACGCGAAATTCGAAATATGAGTTTCGAGTTGTTGCGCAACACTACATATCTCTTCGGCCTTACATTCTCCACTGCGCGCCAATTCATCGGCCGCTGCCAACAACTTTTCAGCGTTTGTGTACGTATTTTGTGCCACACTTTCAAAGTGATTGTGACTTTTTTGAAGCGCTCGAGCTTTTGTTAAATTGCGACCTAAACCAGGATTTCTCTTTAGAAAGCCTTCGCCATGCGTTTCGATCCACTCGAGAACCTGTCGCACGTCATCCTGAAACAGAGCTAAAGCCAGCCGTTGGTGTAACTTAATTTTTTTCATGTGCCACAGCGACTCAATAGTGCGATGATGTGCTAATATTTCGTGAATGACCGAAACGACATGCTTTGCTCCCTCTTGATAGTCAGAAACAGGATTTGTCGGATTGAGACCCATATGTTTCGCTTCAGCGAATTTAAATTGATGGCACATTTGTATAAAATGGTCTAATTGATACAATAGCTTTTTACTGCAAGCGTGACACTCATTATACGCCTGACATACTTCTTGATAGAGCGACTGATGCGAGTGAACCATAGCTTCCAGTTCTGTAACGTCGTTCGGTATTACCAGTGATGAGATATCGCACGCCTTTTTCCATGTCGTAACTAAATTCAAGTATTGTTCCGAACAATTGTGGAAATTGTACGCTAACGTCAGAACTGCGGTCCTTTCGTCTAAATTCGACGCAAACTCTTTCCAACTGCGGTCCAAACGTGTGGCCAATTGTTGAATAGTGGGTGAAGAGTAGTGACCGCTTTCGATCATACGTGAGGCCACTAATTGTAGTTTACTTATGTTTATGTACACATTCATCGACGCAACGCTAAACCTATTGTGTTCTTCTTGTAATTCTTTCGATTCCTCGCAGTTTCGCCCGATTTCCGTGAATTTCGACATAAATAGCTGCCGATTGCTGCGAATCCATTCAAACATTTTTTGAGTATCGCTTTCGTATAAACGCAACTGTAAACACTGATCCAGTTTGTATTGACCATTGTATCCAACATTCATTTCAAATCAAATTGTTTTAGATTTAAATTTAATGCACTAAATATTACGAAAACGTATTTGTTTAACCGCTTTAATACGAAATATTAATAGCGAGTTAATCCCAAAATATAATCTTTCATTTTTTTACAAATCGCGTAACAAATCATTTTTTTGTTTTTCCAGTAAACTCTCGAATGTAAACAAAATGCGAATTTCAATTAGTAATTGAATTTATAATTATAAAACTGAATAATAGCGTTGAATTGCCACGAAAATCGTATGCATTTTCGAGTTTTTTTTCGCAAATTATATTATTTATTATTGGTTTCATTTTAGATAAAAAATGTTTTAAAGTTATGGTTTTTTGAACACTGCTTAATATAGAAGTTTCACTGTAAATAAAGTGATAGACGACTATGACTTATAGTTTACACTTAAACAGCTTAATAACCCAAACGAACGAGTAGTAAGTAAGAGTGTTTTTTGAGCGATCTTTTTGCTAACTTTGACTTGTTTTTCCTCACTTTCTGGTTATTCGTGTGTTTTGTGCTGTGCAACGATATTTTCGGATATACCATGTATTTGAATAATAGTTTCGTCTAATTATTTTACGCCTGTGTTCACTTGATAAACAAAATTTGCCTTTATTTTTTATTTATATCATTCTTTGATATTTTGCTAACAAAACAATATTTATTATTTAATTAAATTAAAATTAATTGGAGCGTTAAATAATAACCATTTTTTATGAATTAATGGATAACAATCTTGCTATTAGTTAATTTAAAAATTAGTTTGTATTAACGCAAAATTGTAATTAATTTCTACAATTCTATACTAAACACACTTTAAATGATTTAGAAGGTTGAATTTAAAAAATTTTCAAATTAATTAAATAATAAAAATAAAAATTTTATCCTAAATAGATGAAAAGCGAATTGGTTATTAGAGTCAGTAATTTAATTTACGAGTCTAATTTAAAAATTTTAATGTACTTATCAAAAGTTTGAAATACTAATATATTTTAATTTAAAAAATAAAGCAAAAAAAAGAAGTTTTCTCATTAGTTTTTGAAAGCGTTAACCGTTACGTTTTTATTGAACACAGATTGTTAGGGTTGTTCAACGGTTGTTACGTTCAAATGACTTTATAGTTAGTGATGCTGCAGTGTATGAGCAATAACTGCTCTTCAATATATCATACGTCGAGCTCATTATTATTTTTAATATTTTGATTGCCGTAATATTTCCTAATATTATATTATATCAGTTATCATCAAACGTAAACGCCTTTATGTCTAAATATTGATTCGCAATTATCAACACAAAATGAATTGTGGATTGTGATAATAAATAAAACATAAACAACGAATATTTCAATATAGAAATCAATCAATTTAGGTATTATATAATTTCATATTTGAATGATGGCTCGCGAAGCAGTGATACTAAACATATACGACATGGCATCGATTAACCAATACTCGTCACCCATCGGTATCGGCATATATCACACGGGGGTTGAGGTGTATGGCACTGAATACGCTTATGGCGGACATCCGTTCGAGTTTTCCGGCGTATTCGAGATCGAACCCAAAGACGTGGAATCGTTAGGCATAGAAACGTTCAAATTTAAGGAATCTATTGTTATCGGTTACACGGATTTCGGCGACGAAGACGTACGCGATATTATCAAAGATATGGGTAACGAGTATAAAGGCGTTAACTATCATCTGTTGCACCGAAACTGTAACCACTTTACCGATGGGTTTATAAAGTGTTTGTGCGGCAAAACAATCCCCTCGTGGGTCAACAGATTAGCGTATATCAGTACTTGTGTGCCATTTCTCGAACGATGTCTGCCTAAAGAATTTCTAACTCCCGTTGCTTTAGAGGAGAGCATTAGAGAGCAAGTGGACAATGAGATCAATGGCCAACGAAATGGTCATATATTAGCCAACATCAGGTCATTCGCCAACAAACGCCAATCAAAAACATTGAACTGCCATAATGACAAGTCCAATGGTGGTAGCTTTTAGACAATGTTTTCCTCTTTTATATTTATTATTATAATTATTATTATACGTATAATGCCTTATATTATATGCAGTTTTTATAGTGTATTTGTTTAGTTTTAAAAATTATTTTTGAGTTTTATTCATCGTAAAACATTCATAATAAGCACAATAAGGTATATTGATATTTACAATATTCGTGCGTAAATGTACCAAATTTGTGTTTTGAATTTCAATTATAATATTATCTGTCCAGATATCCAGATATTATATACAAATATCTTTTTAAAACTGTCAAATGGAAAAGTGTTAGCCATTCATTAAACTATAAATTGTTTGCCAAATGAATACTCGACTTAAATGCCAAAGTAGTAACACTTTAAGTGCTATTAAACAAAAATCTTCCAAATTGAAAGGTTCCATAATATTAATTTTGAATTAAAAATGTAAGAAAAACTTAATTGTACTGAATTTGTCAATCAAACCATAGTCTCAAAAACCAAATTTGTTATATCGAAGTGTTAATAACGCATTTTGTGGTTAGAAAATTATTTTTAAAATGTTAGATTAAAGAAACGGCTTGCTTATTGAGACTTTGGTTGAAAAGAAGCCAATACTAAGCTTATATACAGCATATTTGATCCGATCCAATATTACGAATTTTATCTTATTATTTTCATAGTTTATAATGAGAGGATCAGTTTTATGGATAATCAAAAATCATTAAAGATAATGATTAAGGAATAACTATTAAATTGTATATATCTTTCTTTGTGTAATGCTTTTAATTACATTTATTTAAATAAAAAATTGTAAAACACTTCTATGTAATTCTGTAAATGCGCTCAATATTCGAAATAAAATTGTTAACGTGTCAATCAGAGTACACTTTATTCACATAAATGTTCTGTGAATATCTTAAACTTGTTTCGTTTATACATTTGGTATGATCATCACAATTCTGATTATTAATATTTGCATAAAAATACTGAATTCATAATTTCTTTCGTAATAAATCTGTTTAAAAATTTTATTTAAATTAAAAGCAAAATATCTTGAAAAAAATCAATTAAACACAGAATTAACAGTAAAATAAGAAGAAATTATCAATCTGTGGAGATTTTCTTGTAGTCCAAAGTTAATATTGGGGCGCATACGTAGAAGTTTGATTAACAGAATCTAAAGGATAATTAACAGATTGGTTTGTCTGCGCATTAGAGGCGTACGCCTGTGTCAACTGATAATTAGGTAACGAAAATTTATCGGCTGGAAGTGATGCACTAACTGTTAACGGAGGCAATCCTGGAATATTAGGAGATATTTGTGTTGTGAATGAATGTGATGAATATGACTGCGGACTGATTATACCAGCGCTAAAATTTGTTCCTAAATTAGAATATTGCGCACTACTCGTATATTCCGGCGATTTATTCATATCGCTCGCATTTTGCGCACCAATTTGTGTTACCGGCAATGTTGCTGGGATTGGATTATATACGTTAGCGCTCGTTGTGGTAAATGTCGAACTACTTAAAATCGGATATTGAATATGATCTCCACTGGGATTATAGCTATAATTTGTTGTAGAGGTTAATGCCGACGGAATCAATGGTGGTATTATAGGCGACGCTGAAGAAGCCACTCCCGTCAATATATTCGAATTATAAACTTCTTGCTGATGCTTGTGGTCATAAACTACAACTGGCGTTGTTGTTGTAATAGCACTTTGAAATTCAGGTTGAATTTGCTGCTTTTGTTGTAGCTGTTGTAATGGGTATTGTTGTTGTATTTGTTGTTGTTGTTGTTGTTGTTGTTGTGGAGGCGGTTGTGGTGGGTATTGTTGTGTTTGCGATAGTAATGGCTGTTTGGTCTCATTTGACTGCGCAACAGAAACGGGCGATATTGCGGAGTTTGGTATTCTATGCAAATACCCGTAACCGATACCACATCCAAGGCTTCCCTCTCCGCCCCAACCACTATTCGGAACTATGGTAACTTCGCGACAAGAATCGGTAACCCAATTATATACAAAAAGCTTGAGAGCCTTTCCTTCGTGAGCCTCAATCAGACTGAATAGATCTTCGCTCTAACGAATAACAATTACAAAATAAAATGACAAACTGTCGCGAATAAACCGAGAACTATATGATTAAAATATAATTTGGTTACCTCTTGAAGAACAGAATCGGCACCAATAATATAATCAACATCTGTCTGAAGACCGGCGATGTGAGCGGGAGAGTTGGGCGACACTTGAAGAACGTGCCACACGTGTTCGTTCGCGCCTTCAAACGAGCAAAACCTGATGGAAACGCCGAGCAATCCCTGTCCACCCCATTTGGCAGATGGCGTTAATTCCACTTCGCGTACGGTTTGATGTTTACTGTTATATACGGTCAGTCGCAATGGTTTATCAATACTTGATTTTAGAATTTCTTTGAGCGCATCGTTGTCTTGATTCTGGTTTCGATCATATTATGATTATAACCGGTATATCTAATGGTTAACTATAATTATTTATTCGTTTCATACCAATCTAGTATTTCCGATGGCAATTATAAAGTCAAAATAAGCCTGAAGACCAGCTTTATAACCAGGAGAGTGATCCTGAACCTAATAATCGTAATAAACGGTGTTTAATCAAATACTTAAGTTATGATATGATTGTTTTAATACAAACCCTCAATACATGGTATCCTTCAGTGCCACCGCCAGGAACTTCAATGCTCTGATTTCCGCCCATTTTTTTGATTCAATTCCTTATTTAATTGACGATTATATTATAATGAGTAAAATCTTTATTAGAAATTGGTTATCGAAATCAGTGAATATTAGTTGGCTTTTCGCTATAATCTGAGGCGTTATTACAGTAAACAATAAATTTCATTAAAATGCATTCAAACAATTTTGTAAATAATAGTTTGTATTGAATTTTTGGTTAAATGATGATTAATTATATAAAATATAATTTAATAATAATTTGTTGTTATGGCTAACGTGGCATATAAACACGTAAATTGGTTGTAACGCGTAAATAAGTGACGCTAACTTATGCACTGGTGTTGCAGCACAACAGTACACTAAACGTCAGTCTGTACCGAACAGTACTATCAAAAAGTGAATGATGTTTGTTTTTGTTTCAAATATTCTATTCCATCGTGTTCTCAAGTTTCCAGTATAGTCCAAGCGCTAACCCTCAATGGTCCATAAAAATTCTTAATTCATCTATTCTTGAACTTTAAATTTTTTAAATTATCAATTTTATTATGTTTAAGTGAGATTTTCCAGTAAACTGTTTTCTGTAGCAGAGAT
>JAQIXJ010000271.1:0-42027 GCA_034700185.1 Phthiracarus laevigatus
AACGGATTTTGCATTTTTTATCTTTGTTGAGAAAATTATATTTTTGGTACATAAGTAGGATTTAGCCTAAAAAAGTGTGCTCTCTATGAATGTGTCGTTCTTGTTTTGTATATAAATTATAATCTATAAATTAAAAACTTACTGTACCTTACAACAATATAAACAAATTTTATTAATCATGGTGTCCCAGAGTGTTTCGGTCTAGGGGTGAGTTACTTTAAAACTTTTAAAAATTTTAAGGGTGGGAGTCAGACTACTCGAATTTAGACAATAATTTTTCTGCCATAGTATAAAAAACTATTCTCAAAACTTTCTTTGCAAAAAACACAAGTGATTTAATTTCAAATATTACATTTTTAATGCAAAATTTACAAGCATTGAAAAATTCATTTGTTATTATTAAATTACCACGTTTTGTTTACAAAAAAAACTCTTCTTTATTAAAATTAAATAATTAAATATTAACGATTTCGGATATCAGGTATTAAATGAAAACTTAAATTAAATCATTATACTAAGTTAGTCTCAATAATAAATGCATTAAATTTATATTCTGAGAGTCAAAAAAATAAGTTTTATATTTTCATCAGCAATTCCTTGAAATAAAAAAGTTTGAACAAACAAACTTAAAACAGCTTAACATATAGTATAGTTCACAGAATTAAAAAAACATTAATGATTGTTTGAAGTTAAACTGCAATGAAATATTTGGCATTTTTTAAATCACTTTCTGTAAATAAAGAGTAGGTATTTTTATCTTCAGGTTTTTACTGTATTAATTAAATGCTTTAAACCACTCATTAAATTGAATCATATTACGATAAGATATTAACAGCGTTTGGCTCATAATTTGATACTTTTCCAGAATACAAATTTATTAAACGATGGAATATTTATTTTGAAACATTCCTTCCGATATCTCAGTACGAAATCATTAATAAATGCCATGCAAATCAGCGAGAGGCTGTCATATCAGTATTTTATGTTTACTTTTAAATCAACAATACACGCTTTATTGTGTTTAGACAAGGCTTTTCAATGAATAAGCATCAATATTGTCTGCGATGGGGTACCATTTAAAAATCCGGTTTAATAAATTAAAATAACGAAAAATATTCAGCCTTCTATGGAAAAAATAGTAATACATACTTTTTCTTAAACTGAAACATTACACAAGAAGTGTCATTCTTGAACACAATTCAAGGCCATTCCGAATGATTAGCATTCGCGATTGTGTTTGACCAACAAACAAACAAATCAATGCAAGAATCCGTTTTTTTTCAATAATTACACTCCATATCCTTGTTTTGAAGCATCCGTAATATTTACCGTATAGTATTTATTTTTCGTGGGGAAATGTAGAAAAAAAATCTTTTTATTCAAATTAAATATTAAATATAATAGATTTTTATTTTCACTGGATTTTCCGTTATTGAAAAGAAAAAATCTTGTTATACAGCCTGCGGTTATTTTTGAAACGATTTGATTTGTCCTACAAAGACAAAAGTCACTTGGTTTTCAGCTTTGGCAAGCTATAGTCGCTTATCAATATATTTTAGTTTTCAAGTGTTTGGTTTAGCGTTTTTTTAAATATTTTAATTTGTTTTTGCAATTCAAAGAGAAAGTGAACAAACAGAATAACAAGTTTCATCAGGGTTTTAAAAATAGCAACGTTTTTTAACTCTTTCGTGTCAGTCTAGTGATAATGAATTCTTGTTTATATAATTTCTGTTCTCGCTGTGTGCAGTGCGCGCATAAAATCAAAAGTTTGTTTTGCGATTAAATATTGAGAAAAAGTTTTTTAGCGAACTAGTTTATGAGTTATAGCTTGTTTTGTAATATTTTATTTATTGTTATCAATAGTATAAAAATTATTATTTTTTTGCCTAAAACCGCAAGAATGGAGCTAAAGTCGTACGATAATAAAAGTTTTTCGCCAGAATATACTACGTATGCAACAATAGACTTATCCGTCAATGAAAACAACAACAATAATAATCAAAATCATAATAATAATAGCAGTGATAAATGTAACATTGTAGTCAAATTGACCAATGTATCGCTAACTGTAGGCCAGTGTAAAGTTTTCAGTGATCTTAACCTAAGTGTACCGAGTGGTAAAATATATTCAATTTTGGGTCCGAAAAAATGCGGCAAAACTTCTTTACTTCATTGCATCACTGGTTTGAAGCAACCATCGAAGGGTGAAGTTTTGGTTTTCGGCCAAAAGCCTGCCAGTTCTGGAGCAGTAGGTTATATGCCACAAGGTATGCCGCTTTTTGACAATTTGACAATAAAAGAAACGCTCGATTACTTTGGAAAACTGTATGATTTACCTTACGATACCATTAATAATAAACTTGAATTTTTAATTAACTCAATCGCTATCAATAAGTCAAACGTAATGATTAAAACGTTAACCAATCAAAACAAATTGATAGTATCGCTCGCGGTGTCTATTATTCATTCGCCAAAACTCCTAATTCTTGACGAACCGGCCAAATATGGTGATCCGCTGTCACGCAAGTCAATGTGGGCGCAGATGAGAGGATTGTGCGAGAAAGAGGGCACAACTATTGTAATCACAGTGAATCATATCGAAGAAGCGCGATACGCAGATATCGTCGGCTTAGTAAGCAATGGCAATGTAATCTCTAAAGAATGCTCTCAACGATCACTTGAAGAAGTAAGTGTTAATCTACTTGAGGACGCGTTCTTGAATTTGTTTGAAGACGAAAAAAATTCGATAGTAACGCAAAAACCGGAACAAAATGATAAGTTTTTGATAAATGATAAGTTGAACATTGTTGATGAAAAAACTTCGAATGGGGTTAGTTTGTGCCCATCACCGACCGAACTGTGTGCGACAAGTGTGCCATCGACTTCGTGGCAGAGGATCTCAGCGCTAAGCCGTAAAAACTTTTTGATAACACTGAGATCGTGGAAAATACTTTTAATTAAACTGTTAATTCCGGCTCTGGCTGTGATTTTTTTCTGTGCTTTAATCGGCAAAAATCCGCGAAATATACCGATCGGAGTCTATAATCCGGACAAACCGTCTTTCGCTAGTAATTTAATCATAACTAATATCGATAATGACGCGTTGATAGTAAAGAAGTTTAACTCACTTGATTCCGCTCTTAATGCTATTAAGGATAACAGTATTTGGGCTGTGATCGCATTTCCATCCAATTACACGATCTCTCTATTTTCGCAATCATCGCAGGTAATCATTTATTTTAAATAAATTACTATAGATCTCTAACTAAATACCTTAATCACCAGTAAATAGTTCTAAATACACAAAATTTGAACCTATTAAGTAGATATTAGTAAATTAATATACTCTAGATAAATATCATATTGATTTTTATGTACTGGTAATAAAATTAAATTGATTTTTCTCTAAAAAACCTCGAATGTTATCACCAAATCAGTACGGAGTCTTTTTGATTTAGTGTTATCAACGCGTATTGCCATGATTTAAAATATTGAAATATTTCATGCTATGTTTTTTGTTAGCTCAATTTTTTACACAAAAAATCAAGCTTATGGAATTGACAATGTCTATCCGCTCTTTTAAGTCTGTCGTTATGTACGTTCGTAGTTTTATATTAATAAAGGGATTTCAACGATTTCTCAATAAAAAGATTTATTATCTTGCGAATATATTTGTCACATTATCAAGAAAATAGTAAGCTATTTATGATTATGTTGTTCTTGTTTTAACACGTGTATTAGGCAGTAAATATCAAAATTGATAAACATATTCCGCAAATTTGACCGAATTAAAGGTACATAGTTATAAACGTACATACTTTATGACTAAATTTGATTTATATCAGCAGTGAATGTTTTGAAATAGTTTTTGGCTTCTCGTTAATTGATTTTTAAAAAGTAACTAAATGGTAATAAAATTTTTTGCATAAATTTTATTAAAATATATTAGATTCCTAAAATCTTTATTATGAAACAGCAGCTAACTTGTAAATTAAATAGCCTTTAAGAAATAAATCTATAAAAAATTAATGAAGGCGATAAAAATTTGTAATCATTATTAATCAATATTATGAAATAACAGGTGAAGTAACTTATAAATTTATTTAAGTTTTCTTTAGCATGAAAATAATAAGTTAAAGCTGAAATATATTCTGATTTATGTGATTAATGGAATATTCATCAAAATAATTTATATCAAATCTTCGTATTTGTGAGAGTTCAATATTTTTGCCATATATTTTTAATTTATATGTCCCTGACTAAACAACCTTGCAACTTTGCAAAAAATTATTAAGGCAAGCCGTTTTGATCAATTAAAATTAATAAATGTAAAAGTTAATTAGCTATTTACTAGTCATAATTAAAAAGAAAATTATATAAGATTTTACAAAGTATGGTTTGTTTAGTGTGATGAAATTTTTATCTGAATTTAAAAAAAGTAGACTTATCTTTTTATGAATTCATTACGTCTAAATTTTGAGTGGTCTAACTTTTGGAAAAATTTATATGGTATTTAGAAATTAATTTTATTTTCTCTAAAATATTTAATATACCAAACAAGAAACTTTATTGTTTTATTTCACTAAAATTTAAATATTATCAGTCTATTTTTCAGTCTAAATAAAAAAGTTCAAAGTCAGATCACAAAAATGTTGATTCCTGTCTTTGAATACCACATTAAAATTTTTTGAATGAATGTTTGTTTTCCTTTTGTATATTATTTTTATATAACTTAATATAAAATTCAATTAAAATAGAGTTTTTTAAACTTTATCTAAATGATAGCATAATTTTTAGGTTAATAATCCCAATAGTACAGTGACTGACTTTTACTTAACTTGTCGGTGTAATGTTTGCACAAAGTTTAGACATAAGAATAAAAATTTTAAAGCATTCAAAAATTTATTTCAATGTGCCGGTTATCGTATGTTTGACTTTTTTATTGGATTCGTAATAAGCTTATACATTGTAATCCAAAAATTTGAATAAACAAAATTAAAACAAATACTTGTTAAAATCTTATCTTATAAAGATTAAATGTAAATATTATAATACAAGTCATTGAACATTAAGAATAGTTAATTGAAAACTGTGTTAGTTTTTATTAATTTAAGGAACTATGTATTTTAAAAATCTTTTTATTCTTGTTAAAGTAAATATTTCTAGGCTAGAAAATTTAATAAATCTAAATGGGACTAAATTTCAGTCTGAGAAATATAACCGCAAAATCTTTTTGATCTTTGGCTGTTATTTCAAATAAAAGAGAGAAATAATTTTTCTAGAAATTTTCTATTTTTTCAATCTTAAAACTTAGTGTTAATTTTTTATATGTGCCTGTGGGTATTTTGATCTTTGGGCAGTCCGTTTCCGATAAATTTTTGTGTGAAACTTATGAGATTATTATCTTAGAGTGTAATTGGTGTATCGATATTCAAACCTACATTTAACTTTTCTTTTTATTTACTAAACTTTATATTATATTTCGTGCTAAGATTTTAAAAACATAGTCAATATTTAAATTTAGGAATTTATTTTTTAATGAGATATAAATATAACTCGTTATTAGCTGGAATAACCTTGTGCGCGCATTTAGCTCCAGGCGATATTGCAGTCTCAGAAATTGTAAACAAAAAATTGGATCATTTTGTAAACTTGAACGAATTAATACTAAAATGAATTTCTAATTCGAAAAATGTTTACGTAGAAAACTAAGCTGTACATTATGTATGCGTATTTGATTAGAAAGCAACTTTAACATTGAAACATCTTAATTCAAGCTACATTACAGTATGGACTTTTAGATGATTAATCACTTTAAAAATCATTGTTTACAATAAGAATTTCAACTTAAAAACAACTTACTTAAATATAATTTGTACTAGAGTTGGAAAGAGTAATAAAAATCAAAGCAAATGTTTAAGAAAATAATTTATGTTCCTTCCCGTTAACCCTGGAAGTTGAATCTAGCCTTATATTTACTGTAATAAATATTTCACAATGGAATTCGAAATGTTTCTATAAATTACAGATTATTAACCAATTATTGTATTGGAATTTTTCACCACTTACTGAAATTAAAGAATTTATTATATGTATATATTACTGAATTTTTTCAGTTTTCAATCCCATTCTGTCCCAATCCTTTTTTAATTGTGGTAGATTTTTTTTCAATACTGATATCTATTTATTTATACTATCATGGGTGGACCTGTTTACATCCTATTCCCATATAAATATGTGCCCAATGGGTGGCAAATTACTAAGAGTATGCTGTTATTTAACTTTTCTTTATTAATACGCTGAAAATAACAATAATATCAAGAAATAGCCAAACGTAAAAGATGTTTGGTTAACGATATTGGATTTATGATTAATTGATGGTACTGTATCGTCAGAATTTGTCAGAATACTAATATAATATACAGTAATATAAGAATAATATAATATTGGGCAACATTTAAATTTTAAATTGAATCTAAAACTTTTCGGCAAAACAATTGTTTTTATTTTGTTCGAATAAGATAATTGAATGTGAATTTATAACTCAAAAATACAGTTTAAAATTAAAGTATGTTTAGTTGAATTTGAATTCAAGTCCAAATATGCTAATGAATAAGGTTAGGAAAATCGTTAGAAAAAAATTGTTAGAAATTTAAGATTTTAAGTTAATTTAAAAATTAATTATAGTTGTCTAAACCCTAAAAGATTTTCATTAAAATCCTTTCTGTTATGAAAAAAATATTTTAAAAGGAACTCTTTAGTAACAGAAACTAATGAAAGTGATTGTTATTATTTTATTATCAGTGAAATTCACTTATTCTGAATAAATTAATTCAGAACTTTCGTCAAACGAGTTTAGTAAGTTTTAAAAATGAGAATATTTTTGTATCATATTAATAATTTTTTCATTTTTATTACATATTAAGCAAATTTCCTTGAAATCATTAGATATATTTAATTTCATTATTTATGCATAAATAAGTTTTCATCTAAATCGTTAAATAAATTTAAGTTGATTTTATATATATACAATATTTATGATTATTTCTATAATAGTTCGAAACTTGAAAAAAATGAATCGTTAATTAATGATTTTCAAAGCCATACTAATGTACTTAAATTTAAATAAAATGTTAATTTTTAAGCTTGATTACCGAGAAAATGATAAAATTATGTGTTATCTCATTTATTTAATTACTTCAATTCATATCATTAAACATACAGCAAATGAATATCCTATAAAAAACAAATCATAGAAACCCCTTTTTAGCTTACTTTTTAAAAGTCAGCTATTGAATTTAGATTTCTGTATGTTAACAGTTACTCTTTTTGTCCTGAAGAATTTTTATAAAAATTTGTTTGATTTTTTTAATATTTTAATTCTTTATATTAATAAAGGGGTTTTCAATTTTTACGATTTTTTAATTTTTCAAAATGAACTATTTATTGGATTTGACATTTTGGTATGTCTGTCTGTCTGTCTTTCTGTGTGGACTCTTTTTAATTTTTTAAATTTTTTAGCTCACTTTGAATATTGGATTTGACATTTCTGTATCTTTGTCATTTTGTATGTTTGTCTCTTTGTTTGTGGCCTTTTTTATCTGACTGCAAATCTTTCAGATATATTGATTTGACTATTCTGCCCGTCCGTCCGTCTGTCTGTCCGCACTCTTATGTTAATTAAGGGATTTTGTTCTTTACTTTAATAAAGGGATTTTACCAATTTCTTATGTTAAATTATGTATTTTAACCTATTCTTATGCTAACAAAGACGTTCTCGGGTCAAATAGACAAAAAATAAGGTCATAAAGACAAAAAATAAGGTTAAAAATACCATGAGTTGGGTCAAAAATAGGGTAAAATGAGTCAAAAATCGTGTCAAAATTTGCAAAAAACAAAGTCAAAATAGGTGAAATTACACAAAAATGGCCAAAATTTACGTTATAATTTGGGTGGCAAATGCCTCTTTTGCTAAAAAATAATGATTATCAGGCTTTAAATAGGCAAAAATTGAGTCAAAATAAGCAAAATTTATTAAAAATATGACAAAAAAGGTCAAAAATTTGAGGTTGAAATTGTAGTAGCATATGCCGCTACTTGGCGATTATTAAGGGACATTCATGGTTAAATTGGGAAAAAATCAGGTTAAAATGTTTCAATATCAGGTTAAAGTGACAAAATTTGACTAAAAATTAAAGTGGCATATGCAGCTAATATCCATAATAAAGTCATTTGTACTTGTTTTCATCTGCGTTTAACATAATGTATAACTTATTACAGAAAATATAATATAAAATAATGGGAGCGAGCAAAATGAAAAAAGTGAGCGACCAATATAGTAACTAAAATTTAAATAGCAAAGTCAGATATTATAACCGTATCGATCTTGCTTTTTAATTTTTTTTCAATTTTTTTCAATTTTTTTAAATTATTTTTTTGTCATTTTTTAAATTTTTAATTCATTATATTAATAAAGGGATTTTGCTACGATAGGAGGCTTTTTTTTATTTTTTCAATTTTTTCAATTTATTCAATTTTTTTAATATTTTTAAATTTTCAAATTTTTTATATCTGTATGTTAATAAAGGGATTTTAATACAATAGGAGACTTTCTTTAATTATTTTTTGATTTTGTCCTGTCCATGTTTGAATTTCATATATGTTTATGTTGTACATGTAGATGGGTTATGAATATACGTTTTTAGAAAATTTTACGAAAATCCGTATTACGGAGATTTTTTGGTGTACTAATTAACGTACAGTTAAGTGCTATAAATTCAAACAACGGTGAAAGTGTACTATAGCGTGAGTATTGTTGCAAAAAAACTTTTTTAAAAAATTTTTAACAATAGAACAGCGCGCATATAAAATATTTAAAATCACAATCTATATTCGTTGCGCATAATCTTATCGAAACCTACCAAATCTTCCAATCCTACCAAACCTACCAAACCAATCAAACCTACCAAAACCTAACAAACCTATCCAAACATAACAAACCATTTCCAATCCTATGAAACCTATCCAAACCTACGAAACCTGCTATTAGGTTATTTTATCTCGGTTTACAAAAATGTATTGTTAGAAATATAAAATAAAAATTTGCAACAATACTCATACAATACACTACGGCTCAAACGACTATTGGACATACTGAAAGAATTACTGTAATAAAATCAAAGTGTTCGCATTACTAATGTTCATTATTGTTTTCTAACTCGTAAGGTAAATGCATTCATACGTATGCTATCAATTATATTATTTTTGAATCCAATATGGCCAGATGTTATATCCCTTTGTTAATATAAGAAATTATTGAAATCCTTTTATTAATATAAATGCTTTTATTTTGGAGACACCGGGGGTAAGAGTGACAGTCAAAACCATTAGCTCGCCATTGTGAAAAAAGTGAGCTAAAAATGTACTAATATCATAATAAATGAAATTATTTTAATTAATTTTTATGATTACATTAAATATCTTAAAAACGTTGATTTACTTCAAGTGATCTAAAAATTGATTAATGTTTACACGAATATATTTAAATTTATGCGTTTTATTTATTTATTTACAAGTCTTGCGAATCAACTGAGGAATTCGATGATATTGGAGATGGCGATGATGATGAAGAGGCGGAGGATTCGGTCAAAGATTTGCAAAAAGAAAAAATACATTTAAAAATTATGAATGCAAATAATTGGACAAACGATAAAAACGAAAGCACTGGCAAACTTAGTATGAGAGAAACGATGAAAAAAGAGACCGAACGCGAAACTGAAGAAAATAGCAATAATGATGAGAGAGAGAAAGAAGATCACAACCATGAAGATGAGGACGAGGAGGATGAAGGAGATGGAAAAGAAGAAGAAGGTAGCGATAATGAACATAATGAAGACACAACACACGGTTCGGACGAAGATTCGGACGAACACTCCAGAGAAGTGAACGAACTGGAAGAAGAGCATCGGTTATCGCGAGCCAAACCATTCACTGTTGTGGATCTATACCTCGATAACACTAATGTGCTAATCGGTGGCTTCATTAAGCGTCAGGTGCTGTTCGCGATGAAGAGAGCGAAAAACAAATCTGGAGAATTGTCGAGAGGACGATCAAGCTTTCCGATACGAATAATGAGTCCACCGATATTCGGTTTCGATGACGCAGAGATGGCCCAATTTATTACGCCTGGCATTGTGATCGCAATCATATTTTTCTGTTCGCTTTTGTCCACCAGTTTTACGATAATCGCTGAACGAAATCAACGAAGTTTGGAGAGAGATTTGGTGTGCGGCGTAAAGTTGCACGAAATATTGTTGGTCCACCTACTCGTCCAAGTTGTTACGCTAATTTTACAGATAACGCTCATAATGATCTGTGTTTTCCATATATTTCGGTTTCCGCTGATTGGTTCCGTTATTTACGCGTTTCTCTTGATATTTATGCAGGGATTGTGCGGCGTAGCGATTGGTATAGCGATATGTTCGTGCGTTACTGGACAAAATATGGCGCTTATGTTGGATATGCTAGTGTTTTCGGTTGCTTTAGTTATCGGCAATATTTTTTGGCCAATCGAATGTATGCCCGTTATTGTTCAGAATTTAAGCCCGATTTTGCCGCAAACTATAGCCACTACCGCTTTAAGATCGGTATTGTTGCGCGCTTGGACTCTAATGAACGCCACCGTTCTATTTGGTTTATTTATACCTATTTTGTGGATTGTTTTGCTACTACTGTTTTCGATTCTCGTGTTTAAAGTGAAGTATTAAAACGCATACCTGATTATTTTTTACGCAATTTTTATGGCTTATTATTATTGTTACCACAATTTTGGTAAAAGTTAATTTTTCTTATAAATGATCGATTTTCGATTTTAAGTATACTTTACTTATGTTTTTTAGTAATGATTTTGGATATTTGTCTTATGTTCATAAAACAAGTAATTATTAGATTATACGACTAAAATAACATGCATTAGTATATTATATGATTATAATTAGAGACGATCATTACCGGTTATAAGATCGATGATGGGTTTAATA
Organism: Phthiracarus laevigatus; assembly: GCA_034700185.1. NCBI lineage: Eukaryota > Metazoa > Arthropoda > Arachnida > Sarcoptiformes > Phthiracaridae > Phthiracarus > Phthiracarus laevigatus. The sequence goes on from JAQIXJ010000271.1 coordinate 11,040, forward strand.
CCCTTAATTATCGAAAGATCACTGATTAGCGAAAGTATAACCGTATAATCTATTTTTCAATGTCTAATTTTGTGGCTGAATTTGTTCATAATTTAATTTAAAAAATGCATCCAAAAAATAAAAAAGAAGCTGGAGAATATGTTATAGACTTTTTTGATGATTAAATGATAACCAACCGAAGAAAAATTTAGAAAATTAAAATATGCCAAAAATTTAAGTATTGCTTTAAATCTTACTTTGAATTAAATTCAAAACACTCAATTGATTGAGACTACATTTAAAAATGAATATTTATTTTAAATTTTAAGTTTTTGGAAATAATTTTTTATATAACTGGTTATGACCGCCGATTGAATTATTTTATCGTCTCTAATTATAATGTAACAGATTTTTTTCAAGCAAACTAATTCAAGATGTTCTCAATTTTGATAGCATTTTTTCTTGTATATAAAAATTATTCAATAAAAAACAAATGAATTTATTCATATGTATAACGTTTACAGAATTATTTTATTTTTGTAATTTCTTTGATAATATTAAGACAATTTTTTAAAATCATACGCTAAACTAGTAATTGCTAACTACATTTAGGAAATTTCGAAATCAAAAAAGTCATACAATTACTTTTATGTTCATTCCATTTTAGTAAAACAATATTTCCTAGAGAATCTCAATTCGATTTTTATTTCCTGATGTCGACTAACGGTATACAGGAAAAAATAAGCACATTTTCGGAGAATATTGTACTATGAAAAAGTAGTATAATCCCATAATGTTTACAACATTATTATCATAATAATAATGATTGAGTCTAAGCGAAATTTCACCATTAAATAATACATTCGTCAGCAAACAAATCACATTTTTCAATGATTATTGAGCAGAATAGAAAGTAAAGAACACGAATGGTAATAAATTTATATTACCGGTAGTTTTACTCACAAATTTATAAGTTTATTTATTTACTTATTTATCAATTCAGTCTTTAGTTTTCGTCACTATTTTGCGTCCAATCAATCAATTTTAGACGATAGTATACACACTATTTTTAGACGATAGTATACACTTACTAACGAGTTATTATTTTTAGTAGTAGTATTGTAACCTACATTATCATATTCTTAATAGCCTATAAATAATTAATTATATTATGATTTCACTCGAATAAGTACGGATAAACACGAGAAACGTCGCCTGTTTAAAATGATTTTTAGTTAATTTGTTATAGACTTTGCAAGCTCAACGAAAAAAGTTTGCCAATACTTATGACGGAAATCCAATAGATTTAAAGTGCAGGCAAAAGTTTTATTATGTTTGTGTAATGTTTTCCAATATTTTATTGAAATTGAAGACATTTAGACGCAAGAAAACACGCAAGAGATGAAAACCACGTGAGTTTTGTTTGCTATCGTCATCCAAAAGAAAAAAACTTTAGTTTAAAACTTCTAAACAGTTTTTAGAAGATTTCTCGTTCAACATTACCGAATAGAATGGACGCGTACGCCGTTGACCAGCAAAACCTAAACGACACGAATAACATATTTGGTAACCGATTAGAAGCACTTAGCGCCGAATGGCAGATATTCTTCATCACACTTTACTCGATCACTTCGGTTATAGCGTTGGGCGAAAACTTGTTACTGCTATTCGTCCAAATGTTTGGAAACAATTTCGACCCTGTATTGCGAAAGTGTCTCATCAATTTAGCCATCGCTGATATTAGTGTGGGCGTACTGTCCGTCCCATTCACTTACACCGACTTTATGTTGGGTCGATGGATATTTCCGAGGTTTATGTGTCCACTGTCGCAATTCGCGCACCTGTTATCCATTTTTGTTACCGTTTATACGTTAACATTAATCAGCGTCGAAAGGTTTGAACTGTACACAACTTCTGTGGTTGTAAAGAAAAATTAATTGAACATTTTTTTGTTTGTTTTGCGCTAAATTATCAGGTATATAGCTGTGGTCCATCCGATACATCATATGCAAAAATTACATTTTTTAAAATCCCACTCATCGGCGTTACTAATAGTCGGCTGGCTTTTAGGTGTTTCACTCGCGTCGGTTTCTTTGATTAATTGCGTAACCGTGCCATTCAACTGGGAAAATAACACGTACTACGACTGCCGTTTCATATTTACCGACGACACCACCGAAAAGCTATACGTGATCACCATATTCGTTGCCACATTTTTCGCGCCACTGTCCATGCAAACGATATTTTACTGTCTGATCGCGCGTAAGCTGCGGACTGAACAACTCACGTGGCGTGGATAATGTCAAAATAATTAAAATGTTGGTTATACTTGTGCTACTGTTCGCTATCTGTTGGCTACCGATTAAAGTATTTTTTCTCGTCGCGATTTTCAACAAAGAAATGCTCGATTTTAAGACACTCGACGTTTTCACGTACTTCGTCGCCCATTACTTGTCAATGTCGAACAGTTGTCTCAATCCTATAGTTTACGGGTTTATGAGCAGCTCATTTCGGGTTAGTCATAATTTTTCCATTTCGTTTTATTATCAATTTTAATTTCCAAAATTGTGGATTACGTTTCGCAGGAAGATTTTAGGCAGCTTTTCGGAAAAATGCGGTCTAAACTGTTCAATAATTCAATCGCTTAAAGGGGAAAAACACGCGGATTAATTTTTATATGACGCGTTAACAAATGATTTATTAACAATATATTGAAAATATATAGATATATATACTTTTATCTTTAAATTATATAAGACTTAATATATGTATGTTATATATCACAACTTCTGATAGAGAAAATATTTATGCACTTTTAAATAATACACGATGTGTTTGTGTGTGTGTTTTGTTGTTTTCTTTTTACTTTTAAATAATACGAAAATACAGATATTTGTATAATGCAAATAATAAAACTTAACGACACATTTCATAGAGCAATATATATAATATGTATGTATACCATTATTAAATAATTAGAAAATCTTATATTAGTTTTAAAACTTAAATATTTTATGAAATCAGCGTTTAAGCTGAGCTTGAGCTGACGGGAAAAAACTAGTGAACATTAATCTTGAGCTGAGCCTGTTATGAGCTTATTTGAGTTGCCTGTAAACTTAGCGGAGTTTTGGTCGAAAATTGGCTGAACTGATTCACAGTTATTACCAATGCTGTCGTCATTGCCATTACAATTCGGTTTCCCTACTTTCGATTTTTTCTTCCTTTTCTTCTTCTTCTTCTCTTTATCGTTAGTTTGGTTACTTTGATGGCCATTTAATTTATTGGCGTCGTCTTCGGCGCCGAGCGATAGCATGTCGAAACGGTTTTCGATTTTCACCGGTTCTTTCTTCATTTTTGAACCAGCGATTCGATCCATCGCCGAATTTTTGCTGAGAGTCCGCTCATAAGACTCGAACTTTTTCATTATCTTCGATATCTTAGGCGATTCATCGTTAGTCTGCTTCGAAGTTTGGCTGCTGGTGCTGCTGTCTTCGTAGCTATAATTACTGCCATTAGTGTCCACACTATTTCGTTCGTCGATACTGTTGGCGCGAATCGACGGCAAACTCTTCGGCTCCCGATTTCGGCCACCTTTTATCGCTGCGCCGCGTCTTTGTTTCGCGTGCAGGCCATAGATGTCGTAGTTTTTGCGTAACGTCTCGTATTTCAGTTCGACCTGTTTCCCAGCAATGGTCACGAATCGCACGTCTCCACCATTGTTCCCATTTAATTTGTTATCGCCGGTAATGTCATCGTTCGACGGTTTACTCGTATCCCCCGTCGCCAATGAACTCATCGGACTGGACATCGTTACGCACAATAAATACTATACGCTGGATAAAAATTTTCGTATACACAGTGAAATATTTAAAGGGTATGAAAATGATTATTAGAAAAAAGGTGTAAAAAATACGTGTCGCAATATTGAGAGTATGACGCGATATATACGCTGTATATAATATCACTTACAGCAACAACAACAGCGACAGATTATTCAAGTTTTATTAAACGTATCCGAAAACACATTTAAATCGTTAATAAATTTTTGTAAAATAAAATACGTCAATTTTTTGAAAAATAAATATGTCAACAGCTAAGAAGTAAACGTAGAAAAGTATGTTTTAGATTTTTTTTCTCGCATTTAATATCACATCGCACACATACACACACACACGCACAGTCACTCAAAGTGGTTGTGTCTGTGTGTGTGTAATATTCGATGCCAAATTATTAGTGTAAATACCTAGTAATCGATTTTTAAGTGTAACACTCGTCTTACAGATGGAAAACAACTTACGGCTAACTTTATTGCGCTGACACATACACATATACGCCGCGTATCCTAATTTATTGCAACACATGCACACATAGCAAGCGCTCACAAATTTGAAATGAAAAATCGCACAGACGTTTTTTTTTGCTATGCGTAACGTTTAATTACAAATTAAAAAGTTTTTCTCAATCAATACAAATTGTCAATTAGATATCGATTCTGCTATAAAAAAATAAATAAAATTTCTTACATATGGCGCGCATATACCGTGTATTGATATTTTTTTGCTTATGTTTTTTTATTTTATTAAAATGCGTTTTATTTTATTCTACTTCACTCTAGTATTGTTAGCCTCTAATGTAAAGTTCATTTATTTTAACCTGTTCTGCAACACACATACACACGCACAGACACTCACAAAAGAGTGTGTTTATTTAAATCAAACAATTTCTATTTGATTTTTAATTAGATAGAGAAATATTTTTTTAGGTAAATAAACTTTTCATTTTCGCTTTAACCAGTTTTCGAGAAAAGAGTAAATCTGTGTTGTTGTGACTTGTTTTTTTTAAAATAAAAATATAGTTTATATCATTGAGTGATAATTTGTGCCGTTTTTTCCTCTCGAAAAATGAAAAGGAAATATACTTTTGAAAATTTTTCATTTTATTTCGAAGCGTTTATCTAAGCAAACAAATATTCGCTTAAGTTGACAGCTGAACTTGTTAGTGACAGCCGAACAAAAAAAACAAAGTTAGTGACATTTTTTTCCTTTTAACTAACACTTTACTTTTAAAGAATGCAAATTCAAAGCAAGTGCCGTTATTAATCGTTCGGGCAAACACACACCGAAGATTTGTTGACAAAATAAAGTCAAACTCGACACTAGATTGAAGAGATTAACGCGCATCGAAGACGAAGAGTTGGTGCAAGAATTTCAACAACAAAAAATAAATATTCTTCTTTATTAAAATCTTATTTTTACTCTGTCATCAATCCAAATAATTTTCTATTTTTATTAAAGCAGCTGAATTTTTTGTTTCGTAAAAAAAATAATTATCTATGTCAAGTGATTATTAAAAAATTATAAACTCATTATTAAATATTATTAAATTTTAATCGCTTAGTTTTATCTGTCAAAAATAAATTGTATAGAAAAAGTCTAAATTTATAATTTTTTATTTGTTCGCGCAGTTTAACACAGTTTTAAATAATTAATCGCTAAATCGTATAAGATTAAAAAACATTAATGGCGATTTAATCAAATCGTTAAATTTTACGAATATGCAAAATATAATTATTGCCAAAATATGTTTTCGGTTATAAGCTTATTCGACTATTAATAGAAGAAAACGATTAGAAAAACTGTATTTAGCAAAGTTTATAATTTTGACGTAAGTGTCAAGTCATCTAAAAAAATGTTGCTATCAATTTTTGATCTGTAGTCTAAATTGCATAGTTAATCACATGATCGCTCGTCCCCATCGCTGTGTGCGCGGAAGTACAAAGATCTAAACAGAAAACTTATTTGCCAGCACGAAGATTACACTCAAAGACTTTGTATTTTTGAGTGCCCACTCCAAAGAAGCAGAGATTCGTATACTTGAATTTATATTTATTAACAAACAAGCAAAGTAAACACTAATGAGATAGTAAGTTACAGAAATGTTGAAACCAACAAAACGTAACACTAAAGATGAATCATCGAAAAATACTTTATCGGACAAACATGTATTTAAATATTTAAAGCTGTTTTTTTCGGGAAAGACTTTTCTAACCCAAACAAACCGTCAAGTTATGGATTCAACCCAACCCGAAACTAATTGTGTACCACCCACACAGAAACACTAGTAAACCCGAAAATCATAACAAACCGATATAAAATATTTAATGCATAGAAACAAGAAAATACTCGATAATATAATCAATAATTGTAAAAATAATGTTAATTCAAATTTGCTATTTTTAAAAAATCATTTAAATATTTGATGATAAATTTATGTTTGTTTGTACAGTATATACAATAATATAGTTTTTTGAAACTCAAATAGTAAAAAACTAGTTTTAAGTCTATTAAAAGTAATTAATTTTTATCGGGTTATCAATTTGAAAGTAGTAATTGGCTTAATATCCGGATTTATTTAAAAAGAATATATAACCCGAACCGATAAGCACCCTGAAAAACTTTACTAAAAATGCATGCTATTTAATTAACACATTTTTTCAATAAAAACAATTATGATTTGTTTACCAATCAAATTAAAAATTAACACTTTACATACTAACATAGAAACAAATTGCTCTTTTAAATACAATGTTTTTATCAGCTACTGTGGGTAAGTATACATATTAGATAAGGTATGCAATTCTAATAATAAGCCTTTAAAATTTGTGCTGCGAGTTTAAAGATAATAATGAGAAATATTTATTCAGTTGTGACTGTTTTATTTTATCTGAATTTTTTAATTTGTAATATAACTTTCTTCTTCAATTTATGCTTAGGAATTACTAGACTCGTCACTGATCAAAGTAGTTAAAAATAGTAGTTAATATTAGATCTTCAGTGTGAAACCCTAAAGACATGGATAGGAATAGTTTGAATTGGGATCGAATCAAAAAATCCCGCATAATGTAGCCTAACATGCAAACTACAAATTTTCCACTTAATTCAATGAGTCTACACTAAATTATTTTTATTATAAAATTATATTTTATATGATAAGCAATTTACCTATGCTACAGCAGAAACTACTAAAGATTGTTTTTGTAATTAGTGGGAGTCAATATGAAAATTTATATTTAGTAACCTATGTATAAAAACACAGTAATCAATTTTAATAATTTGAATTTGCATGTAATTTAATAATTTTTGTTTTTACCCTCATATTATATATAATAATGCGTTTTTTCGCAGGTTTTTTCATTAAAACATAAAATTTTTTATTGGCATTATAATTAGTAAATAATTGTTGGTTAAATTGAAAATAAATCTGTAGATAAATCATCCCAAAATTAGAAAGACTTCATTAACTAAATTTAGTAACCACAGTATCTAACATTCGTTGCGGATTATTGCAAGGTTTTTAAATAAAGTTGTAAAGGTATTTTGATGGATGCTGACTCAAAAACAATGGTAATTTAAACGCTTTGTTTAATTGCAAATTTTTGACATTTTACATAATTTAGCATCAGATGTAATTATAATCTACATGTGCGTAGATGTATCTTAATACACAAATTTGATTAGCTTATAAGATTGATGTTCTTTTTGGGAAAATAAGTATTTAAAAATGTAAAATGTTATGTGTTACGGGCATAAGTTACGTGTTACTCGAAATTAATGTTTTATTTCCTTAATTATAATTATTAATAGCTTAATTTTTTTGCAAAAAAAAACTTTTTTTAGAAAAGTCTTTTGAGAAACATTGTTGTGATTTGTTTTTTAGTTTGCAATTAGCTATTTTAATTTACAAATCTATTAAATCAAATTACGGTAATTAAGGATTGCTCTCCAACTTTCAGTTTAGATAAACAGCGGTTGCTAATTATAATTTAGCTAAAAATTATTTTAGGCTTCAATGAAGCAATGTTTATTTCACTTTGAGTAAACAAAGTAGAGCTTACGTTTTTGATCATGTCTGTCTACCCGTCCGTCTGTCTTTAGTTGGCAACACTTGTCACCATGGGTTTAAAAACTAATATATTTGTGACATAACTATGCCATGTAAAAGTGAGCTATCTATGATCGTGTAGTTCTTGTTTCGATAAAATGTTAGCTAAACATTTCAGGTGATCAACGAAAAATCACTCTCATTTTTCGCATTCACTCACTCACTCATGCACTCTCACGCGCACACATAAGTGGGTTGTTTATGCTAATATTAATAAATCAAATTAAACGCGTTAATAACATGTATCAACTCGTTTGACACCCGAATTAAACGCGATGAATATTTATGCATATGAAAAAGACAAGTGACTATTACTATTTTTTAATGATAAAACATGATAAAATTAATATACAAAACTAAACGATAAATACACACATACCGTTTTAAGTTATGTAGGCGTTCAAAAAATATCTGCTCATTAATTATTCAATGGCACATCGTTTATTCGTAAACTCCAATTACGAAACGATATATTATTTATCAAAACGTATAAATGTCGCTTCGTTTTGAATACGCAACACCAAATTTATGCGTAAATACGTTTTTATTTTTAGCAGAAAATTCGTTTTTTAAACTCCTTTTCGGTTTTTTTATTGCGAGTTTGTTACCAATAACATCAATAATGATCTCATTAATATTTAATTTTGTTATAATTTATGCTGAGAACAACGCGAAGATAATTTTCAAAATAGTAAAGACAAAAAAAACTGTTGACTACATGCACTTTTTTGTGTAGCACTCGTAAAAAAACTCACGCAAAAATTATTTCTTTTTATAATACTACAGTACGATTCACATCATTCACACCAGCGATAACAAAAAACGCCCAAAATTGATAATTTCTCCATATATTTATTGTGCAACTATATTAAGGATAAGATTTGTTTTCTTGTATCAGGATATTAATAATATACAATAAAAAGGGATAGTTTCAAAAATAACCAAAGTTATTAAATCAGAAACAGTAGAAGTTATTAAATATAAAATATAAAAATTTGCTTATGCGCATTGTCTAGACATTATTTCGTAAAAAATAATTTTTAATGTAAATGAATAATTTAAATTCGAAATATTTTACTGAATATGGTAATGAGTTTGTATAACCAGATTTACTATATTTTTTTATTTCACTTAATATTCAAATATATCGGAAAACGTATGCACACCACACCATAATAGTAACGCATATTTCGCATTCGTCAAGCATATTATATACATCCGCCTAAATGTCAAGCAACTTTGATAAAAAATTATCGCATGAATCCTGTGTGAGATTAAATTTATGTATGTGCGGATTTTTCGGGGGGTTCCCGGAAAAATATTTCGGACATTATCGCTAACCAAAACAAAGTTATGTAGGCTTTATAATTAAACTATTTACTATTATAATTGTGCCAAGGCAAAACAATATGATAAAATTTTTTTATATCGGCGCATTAATCAAAATACAACTCAATAATAATAATATTATTTATTTTAAAAATTTTCTTAGCCATTTTAAATGGTAACTTTTCGAGTTTAACGATATATCTACGTTAAATTTTAAACCTGCGTTTATAATTTAAATTTAAACGTAATAAAACGTAAATGAATTTTGGATTTTTAAAGTTTAGACAGTAATTAAGATTAAATTAATCAGACGCAATAAACTGAATTTTTTGAATAATTTTGTTTGATACGAGGAAATATTGTTTAGCTGAATAAATAAAACTGAAAACATTTGTAGTCTTATTTATTCAGCTAAATGTTTTTTACATTTATAAAAGATCATTCAGAGGGTCGTTACTAATTATTTCATAGTGTCTCAGAATCAGGTAAAAATAATAATTTGATTCAAAATTTTTATGAAAAAATTTGAGTCCAATTTAAGAAAATATCCTGGAATTATTTTAACATTTTAAGACTATAATAATAAAATGATTTTGACCTTTACTTACGACCATAGTCCTTCTATCGAAACCATAAACCAAATTGGCAGCATTCGTTGTTTACACAAAAGGCGTTAAAAACTCTCTTTTAGAAAATAATTTTTTCTTGACGATTTAGAACTATTTAACGATACCTTAATAATAATGATGCTCAGTAAACTACGTTGTAATTTTGCATAATTAACTTTTTCCTGTGCCTATGAAAATCGGTAAATTCCTTTTTGTGACGTAATAAATATTTTAGCTTAATTCTAATAACGCTTTGGGTGATTCTGAAAATTTTCAAATTGATGGAAACACAAACACTAGATACTAAGATTTCATCGAGACTATTAGATCAATTTACTGAAATAAAACTAAAGCTATTTACTTAAAATCTAGGGAATATTTTCAGATTTTCATAGCGATATACAACTTATCGAAACTTATATTCATCTTTTCTAACTTTTGTTGACATTTATTTTGATCAACAACGTTTTGGTGAAATTTTATTGATCTCTTTTCCATATTTCGAAATTTAAGGTTTTGAGTGTTTCAACCCGAGTCACCGACACACAACAATTTTAAAAGAACTTTTTTTTATTTTTTACCAAAATTTTTACAAAATTTCCTACATTTTGTGCTCTGAAAAATTTACAACTATTGATTGTGTATCGGATTTCTATAAAACTCTGTTCGGCCCCTACCACTCTATTGACTGTTGCAACATTAAAGTGCTGTTTTTAACCAAGAATTAATGATTGGATATAATTTTTCTGTTCCAGAGTTTTTAAAAATTAATTTTATATGACTTAATTCTAGCTAAAAATCATTTCTATACATTTCTGTAGATACTTAAATTTTCGTAAAATTTTTCATAAATATCGATTCCTAACCGCAAAATAATTATTAAAATTGTGTAATAACATAGTTTAGTGTGCATAAGTCATATCATTACCAATTGCTATTTTTTAAAAAAATAAAAAGGGTTATCTATAGATTTTTACGGATAACGTTCGAATATAACAATTCATTTCAGATAACTGGATAGAATACCCAGTGACGCAACACATGAAATTTATGGAAAATAAAATCACTTTTATAATAACTTTTACTAATAGTTTACGAAATAAAATTTTTTATTCGCGAATTGCAAATAAAATGATTTTATTTTATTTTTGATTAATCTTTATTAGAAAGACTGGGGATCTTTATGACCGCTTTTTTGTTTTATGATAATAATTTATGACAATTTTTAATGTTTAAAGTATTATCGGCTTTAATACCTGATGCTTGAACCTAATTATTCAATTTAGATGCAGACATATGATTAAAAACTCATAAATTGCAACGTTTAACAAAACTTATATAATTTATATAACGTAAAAATGATAATTTGAAATTTTAATCATAATAGTAAACTCTTAGAAAAAAAATATTTTAACTTAAAGTTTATATAAGTATGAATGCAAATTTTTAGAGTGAATTTGCAAATTTTTAGAGTGAATTTACATAATTTTCGGTGCATTCTATGGAAATTTCTTTAAAATATAATATTCATTTTAATGCTAAAAACACGGTTGGTAAAAGCAACTAAACTTCAAAATGGCAAATCCGATAAAAGGGTTTTGGTAAAAGGTTCAATATTTGATACTAAAAACTGAAAAAGGTTGATTAGCTAAAATTGATCCGTTTTTGAAAAATTTCCAAAATCAAATAGAAATTTGATTTGTAAAAATCTTAAATACATAAACACCAAAACTTCAAGCCTATGAATGTGAATTCTAATCCTTATTTATAAAGCTTTACTGCCACAAGATAAGAACAAAGATCATAATGCAATTACTATCATTACTAGCAATTACAATGAAAATTATTTAAAATTTTATCTAACTAATATGTTCTGCTAATGATTTTGGCATGTGTTTCTATGCGTGTGCATGCATGAAGACCCAAGCTCAAGCTCAAATCATTACGATTAAGGCTTTACTAAAAATGCATTTGACTAGATAATTAAATACATACATAAACCATTACACCAGACTATGTGGTACCGTTTTACATCATTCAATATTCCCTGTTTTTACTGTATTAGTTACACGCGGTTACTCATCGTTTTTTAAAAGTTTTTGAGTCTAGTCTATTGTGACACGAGTCTAATGCTTTAAGGGTTTCGTAAGGGTAACGGCAACATATATATATGATTATAAATTAGATTAATATGCACATTTGCACGTTTATTCTATAAAATTCTATAAATAACCAAACAAAAGGAATGTATCTAAAATGACATTGGCTAACCTTTTTATATTTCATTGGGTTTAAAAATTGTTTGTTTTCCAATAATTTCAAGAGTTTGGATTTATTAAATTTCGCTTTTTTCTTGTTTCGCGTTTAATTATACAAAGCATTGTTAAACAAATTAACATTTCAATTTACTAATTTAAAGAATAAATTTAGTGCGTTAAAAACCTTCAAAAACTTTTTTGACGAATCGAATTTATATCAGAAAAGAATTTAAATTAGTAATAAATTTCAATAATAAGTTCATTGCAGACTACTTTATAGATTGCGAATAATGTACTTGAAATAAATTAAATTTATTCAATAAAAAAGAATAAGAAAAGTAAAGCAATCCACAACTACAGAAAAAAAATTAATTCAAAAAATGTGGAAATAAAAATTTTAAGTTAGTGTTAAATAAGTTGTGCAAATAAAATCAGATAATTTTTTTATTAGATTTGCATAAATGTTTTTCCACCGAACATGCATGGTATGGTGTAGGCAATCAATAATGGGTTGCAGCAAACTGCTGGTTTCGATTTTTTTATTGCCATAATAAAAATTAATATTAAAAAATTTTTCTTGATATGAAAAAAAGTTACCGAACAAAGAAAAAAAACGAAGAATTTTGAGATTTTAATACAAAGTGTCTCTCTGTTGTGATAACTCTTCGCAAAACACAATGGATTAAAGCGTAAGACAGATATGAATGATAAACGCTGAGTGAATGCCAGCAGTGAGAGTGGAAAATAAGGTAGAATTAAAAATAAAGAAAAAATCGTTTAATTTTCTTGATAAAAAAACTTATTAATGCAATATACAGTATTCTAGTTATGATAATTAAATCCAGAATATTATTATCTCTAGTTTATCTGCTCCATTCATCCGCTATCATATAATATTTGAAATACATAGCCAAACACCAAAAAATTGCCTTTTCTGTTTGTGTGGATGTTATACGGCTTAATACTTTACTGACGCGTACGGTAACATATTAAGACTATACAAAAAAGTATTATTATTATTATCATTAAAGCTACGTTTTATTAAACGGACACCACTTTTCGTTGACCGCATTTCGCATCAGTGCATCTCAAGGAAAAAATACTAGCTTTTTGTTGTTTGTTGTTGTTGTGTGTGTTATCTGTTTCGGCATTCCAGTCACTGGTTTATGTATAACTGCGTATTATTATTATTTTTTGATTAAAAACCTAATGTAATAACTAAATTAAATTTAAAAGAATTTCGCTTTCGATAATTGAACTTTTCTATAGTAAATGAACAGAGCGTTTATAAATTTTCATATACAGTAACACCATTATTCACTTTTTCGGTGAATTTTAAACAAACACAGAAAAATAATTATTCGCTACTGCTAATCGAGGATTAATTCAGAATTTTTTACAAAACATATTAAAACTTCTTATCGCCAATAATTTTCCGTTACATTAATGTTTAAGTGCCAAAGATGAAACGTAGCGATTAATTTGGGTTTTAAAAAATTTCAACCCTAATAAAATCGAAGACAAAAAAATAGGAAATTAGATAAAAAATGTTAAATTTATTAAATATTCTGATACGCTATTTAGTAGATGTCGCGTTAAATAGTATTTCTGCATTTAATATCTCAATTTTTTTAACAGTAATGCATTCGTCAACCAACGACCTACCGTTTTGAATATTTTAATTTTCATTACTTCCTACACGATGTTCGCGACACATCATTAGTCTTAAAACGCCTTTTTAAAATTTAATATTGTTTGGTTTAATGGTAACTCTATTAAGTTTCTTTTTTAACATATTAGATTTGAAACTTTATATATTAATTATACAATCGCCAAATCAATACAATGACATAAAAAATAAATTGATTCTATTAGAATATTTTAATTTTTTGAAGAGGATTTCTTTTATTTGAAAAAAACATGAAAAAATAAATTGTGTTAACGCGACAATTGTTCCGTTGAGATAAGAGCTGTTCTAGTTTTTTCCTCTAAAATATTTTGCATTTAATTTTAATTTAAATTTTTAATGATTTTTGCACAATACATTAATAGCTACAGATTTTACGCTAGTTTAAGACTTTTGCGCATAAGTTTTGAAATTTTCTGATTTCAAGTAATTTTTTTAATAGTTTATTTAAAATTTTCTATTAAATAGAAGCCTAAAATTAAAAACTTAAAATTCATATTTAAATATCTTTTTGCATTGAAAAATAAGCAGCGAATTTATTGCTTATCTATCATTGTGTCTACAAAATTTCATTTGATTATCAAAAATTTCAAAATAATTAAACTATTCATGCTTTGTCGCTAGCATTAAGAGAAGAAATTTCTTCGCAATTGAGGAAAACTTAAATAAATTTGGTGCATCCATTTAATTTATTTATTCATAATATAGTCGGATAATTATCACGATACTCAAAGCAATATAAATTTGTTTTTGATAATCTTGATTAAACGCTACATAATGGGACTGATTATCTATCTTAATAAAAAACGAAACTGCGTGATGATTAAAAGAATTTTTAAAATTGATAAGGTAATAAAAAAAAGCATATTTAGTAAAAGTTTTTAATCAAATTTCTTCTCTGTTAATCTAACTTTTTGAACATAAAAAAGTTTCAGGCAAACGCTAAACCACTGACACTATTAAAACATTTAGTACAGTACTTAAAAGTTATTAATACAACACACTAAACAAAAAAACTTAATGTTCACAATGATTGCCAATAAGTTTCATAAATTGAAAGATTATTGTCAGTCAACAATACGGGGCTTTAATTTATAACCCATTGTATTAATCGGGAATGAAGAATGGCCTGTAATTGACTTCGTAGTATTGACTTTGAAAATAAAAAAAATTACATTCCTCTTTAATTGATGTCATTTAAAATAATATGCGTTTTTAAAATAGATAAGAAGAAACATAACCTTAAAAAACTACAAGAGAATTATTCTTCGTCGACTGATTTATCTTCATTACAGAAATGGGATCACAACGCCAAAATTAAATTGTTTTAATAGCTTACTTAATATAGAAATGGTAAACTATGGCAAATGCGAGTATCGTGTGTATCCCACCGTGAATTTTGCTCAATTTTTGTAATATTATTATATAAATTTTCTAGTTTGTCACATCTTGTCAGAGAAAGTATAACAGTAATTTATTAAATAGTATATAAAACAAATGACCGTCTACGCTAGTGGTAAACATGCGCTCAAGCGTTTCTGCGTTAATTTGATAATTATTTTAAAAGATCAGTTTTAATAATTTCACATAAAGCAGAGTATGATAAATATTTTTTGGAAAACTTTAACAATTACAGATTTTTAGTTTTAATGCATTTTTCTTTTCGGAAGTCTCCATAAGTGGTGCTTAGTCATAGCAATAGTACACAGCATGATAACTTGCACTCAGTGCTCGACTTCTAGAACGGAGCAAGTTTAGCTCTCATTCTCGGAGAGCACAAAAATAAGCAAGAGCTGATGTGAGATTATAACTTAAAAGGTGTACAATACTTAAAACTGTTTATTACCGGTTACGATCAAAAAATAAAATCTGCGGTCATGATCGCTTTCAATAACATGATCGGTAAAAAATAAATAAAATCGGCGTCACTTAAATATTAGGAAAATATGTTCTATAATATTATTTTGAAATTTTGAATTTTAAATAATTTTGAGTTTTAACCAATATTTACAATGAAAAATTTCATTTTTATTTCAATTTTCTAATATTTTTAAATCAACTTTAGTTATCAAATGAATCGTCATGAGTTTTTTATCCATTCTTAATATTTTAAACTTTTGGTAGCATCTTTTTAAGTTTAATCATAAACGAACAATAATAATTCTCATTACAAAATGACGCAAATAAAAACGTATTTTTAAAAGCTATTATAAACTATAAATTAAATTTTTTAGCTCACTTTTTTTTAAAAAAGGCGAGCTTATGGATTTGACCATGTCTGTCTGTCCGTCCGTCCGTCCGTATGTTCGCAGTCTTATATTAATAAAAGGATTTCACCTATTTTATATATTTATAATGGGATTTGGAGTTTTGTCATCTTGGCTAAAAACCTAATATATTTGTAACATATGTTTTCATTAACTAAGGAAAAAGTGAGCTCTCTATGAATGTGTCGTTCTTGTTTATAATTATCGGTGTTTTACCGCAAATTAGAGCAAATTTACCAGTTAATAATTTTTGATACCGGCTGTCATTAACGGTCACTACCGGCCTTATAACCGGTAATGAACGGGGCTCTAACAATACTGTACTTTTTTTTGAAGAACTAATGGTAATTTCTAAAATAATTTAAATTATTTGAATTTTTTTGAGATACTGTACACGATTATCAAAGAATGTGCTCAATTGCAATATTTAGCAGCTGGAGAGGTTGTGTTTGCCAATGTTTTAAATTAATATCCGACGTAGAAAATCAAATGGATTAGAATTCATTAAACTTTAATTAATCCAAGAAATCGATATCGATTATCAATCACTTATTTAGATATTCTTGTTTACAGAGTTAAATAAATCAGATGGGATTTGAATAAATTAAATGCTATTTGAAATAACCAATCGCGTTTTAGTTTTAATTCATAGAACATTAATATTGTTTGTATTGAATTTGCTTGACTTCTCAATTTAATTAAATGTTTTTTCAAAACAGGAGTTGATTAATATTTTAGTCTGTAACTCAGTAAAGGTATTATAAAAATTATTTAATTTACTAAAATAAGAATTTGTTAATTAAATTCCGCAACAAATATTTTTAAAATAAGCGATTTATAAAAGAAATAAAAGAGTTCGTGTGCGATTTTCATAATAAGCTACCGAGTCATTGACTCTCAGCCACATTTTTCAGTAAGAAAATTTAAGAATAGAAACGATTTTATATTGATTTATTTTTATAACTAAAATACAGCCCTCATATGTAAGCGTCGAGATTGAGCGTTAAGCTTTGAACACTTGAGCTTGAGTTATTTGACAGCACTAATTTAAACCGTTTTAAAACCCGGTTTTAATTTTTATTTATTTCTGTAAAAATGTTTTCTTTGCTTACCATTTTATGTTAATAAATTATTAAATTATAAAAATTCAAAATCTAATAAGTTATATGCAAATAATTCAAAAAATTTTGGCACAATTTATTATCAGCCAAATTACAACTTTCTACGAAACGGAAAGCATTAACTCCAAAATGATTTAACTTTCAGTACCGTTAATTAACTTTTTATGCAAATAAAATACATGTGTTTTAATATATATAACCAAAATATAGTTAATAAAGCAAACGCATTAAGAATTTAATTATGTCGGCAAACATATCGTGCAACAAATATGTCACACAAAGCGAAAAAAAACGATAAAGTAATAACGAGTAAATTTTAATAAATTTTCGTTAACATATATATTGAATCTAGTAATGTTGGTGTACATCACAGCTAAAAATATTTAAGGATTTATTACGCTTTTTTTTGTGGATTTACTCGTAATTTAGTCCTAATTAATCAAAATATAATAAACAAATTTACTTTAATACTGTATATACTGTAGTCTAGAGATTGTTAAACCGTTCATTATTTAAGTTCACTATTAATTAATAAAGCACAGCAAAGCAAAACAAAAAATTGTGTAATAATTGAGCACAATTACCCGAGTAATGTTAATGTGATTAAGTAATAAAAGTTTAATTAATGGTTTAAACTCATTGTGCTATCGACAAACAAAAGCGATTAAGTTATTACAATATTCTGTTGCATCGAGATAGGAAAAAAAATCTAGCTATAATAAAAACGAAGCGAAGATAAAAATCAATATGTATTAAATGTGTAAGAATGAGATTTTCATTGAGCTCTGAGAATCGTATTTAGTTTATTGAACACAACAAGAGATGCTGAAGATAATAATTATAAGCAACATAAAAGTATATAATTCAATACCCAATACATCATAAATGTACAGAAAATGATAAGTGGTAATAAAAAATTGCATATATTTTATTTTTCCAGAAAAAATAACACATATACCTATCATATTTAAGGTATATTAAAAATCGGCCATTGATTGAAATTCCTCCTATACTCACGTTTACCCACAAGGAAAATCTAAAAGAAAGGAAAGACAGACCAGTCGTATTGATTAAACTGCTTTTAAAAACGGAATTAAAATATAAAATACACTGATCAATAGGTTTTCACTAGTTTTCCATTTTTTATTTATTGTGTTAACATTTGCACAAAAGGTACAACTAGTAAAAAACGATTTAGCGTATTGTAATAAAAGGTCACAAAACTGTGTTTTTTTAATAACTCGTGTTAACATTAATAGAGTTTTTGTTTGCCGATTCGTACAATCCTAGACACAATTAAATTTATCAATACTTTTCTATCCGTAAATAGATTCATTGTATCGGGGAAAAAATTTTATTGTATTTCATAAATATTTTAATCATTTAATTTTTCATTTTTGACAAGATTCCTGATGAGAAACTGTTCGAAAATTTATAATAGTATTTAAATGAAACCTCGTCCACCTACGTTTAACGCATTGTTTTATAACCAAAAAATGCTACCGGAATTATATGATAATTTGTAAAACCAGTGTGCATTAGGAAAACATTGCGAGTTTAAGTAAAACGATAAGAAAGAAAAATTATAGTATTTTTTCACAATTTCGTTTCCCTTTTATTATAATTTTGACTTTTAATTTCTTCTGTGAAGATAGAAAGTATGAATAATAAATTTTAAAAATTATGCGGATTTAATATTTTCGCAGAAAAATGTGATTTATGAGCAAACCTGATAGATATTAATAACCACAAAAAGTGGTTTTCAGCGAAATTTATGAATAATTTTCTTTTGAAAAATTATATAAACTATTTTTCGCAAACAACAAAAACTTCTCGACATAACCATATAATTGCTTTTAAAGTAATTGTGTGCCATTATTTTCTTAACTCATAGATAATCGGCAAAATAAGTTTTATCCCAAAATAGGATATACATATATATAAGGTATATAATTTTTGCGAAAGCTTTTTAATTCAAAGTTACTTAAAATAATTTATGAATAAATATTTAAAGTGTTTAAAATAATGTTAAATGCACTCACAAAAGTTATAGATGTTATTAAGTATGTTAACTAGATAAACCAAACAACAACCATTACTTTTGTCTTTACAATTTTTATGGATTTTTAAGCTATTTTACATTGTTGTTGCGTTTTTTTATTATTTCTATGTCGGCTCTAATTAATAAATTTTAGTTTCGAAAGCTAAGTAAATGCGAAGTAAATTCATTCCAAAAAAGCAATAAAAAAAGGAAAACGTGATGAGTCTTGACAAAAAGATAGATAGATAGAGAGAAGACTCTATAAGAAAATTAAAGGGTTATGCCCTATATTCGGCATTCCGAATGTACAGTACGTGTAACATTCAAAACCACATTTAAGCAAAGAATTAACTGACGATTGCTTGTATCAAAATGTAATAAACTATAGATTCTGTAAAACGAAATGTTGAAATAAGTTAGTTGTTTATATTATTATTTTTCTCGAGAAAATAAAATAGCTTTTTATTCACAATAAGCTATAAAAACTATGTTTTTGTTTTCCAAACAACTTAAAAATATAACAATGTTGTACACATCAAATGTTAGTTTTCTTACTCTTTTGTTTATTATGCGTATTTGCATTTTTACTATTGACAGAAAAACAGTCGTCTTAGATGTTATTACTAAGTTTCTTCTTCATTCTATATTATTACTTTATTTATTGTAGTCATTTACTTTATTTCTTATTTATTTATCTTTTTTCCCATTCACTTCCTAACAGAACAACAGAAAATATTAATTAAATTGTTTTCATAAGTTTTAGTAGCGGTGAAATATCGGGTAAAGTAGACAAATAGTTGAGGCAAACGTGAAAGGAAAATGAAATGGAAAAAAGTGAGAGATAGAGAAAGAGACAGAGAAAAGAAAAAAAGAAATGATATAAAGAATCCAGTAATTATTGGCAATCAATGGAAATAAAGATTATCCTGAAAACGAGTTGTGACCCATTAACAAAAAAACAACAACTTAGAGAGAGGGAGATAGAGAAGAGAAATAAAAAGTTTTTCTTCTCAAAAAATAGTTTAATAAACACCGCACACTAGCGTTTTTATTAGCGTTTATTATGATGAGCGCAGGGAATCGCATATTTCACTAGGAGATCGAAGTGGGTAAAAAAGAGTGAAAAGAAGAGAAGAGTAAAAAAATAGAGGAACGTATGACACAGTTAGCACTTCTCTAGTATTGCCAATTAAAAAAACAGCATAAGATTAATTCCTATCATGCAGACACCACTCATGATTTGTAGCTTATATACCCTTCAGGCGAGGAGATGCGCCTTAATTTTGTTTGTGTGATAAACACTTTTATTCGGCGCATGCATTCGAAATTAACTTTCTCACATATTCTCCGCCGTTTTCTATACTAAACAAAAATGATAAATCAGGTAATAGCCAATTGAAGAATAGCGGCACACACTCTCTTTTCTCTCTCGCTGGGATGAGCTTCCCCTATGCTCACCAGTATATAAACGAAGCGCATCATTATATTTATTCCTTGTGCCATATTTTCAGTCGCCAGCAACAAAAGTTTATATTCGGTGAGAGAGATGCGTGTGACTGAGTGAATGAGCGATGAGAGAGAGAGAGAGAGAGAGAGAGAGAGAGAGTCGAAGTTTAAGCTTATACTAAACTTTTTATAAATATTTTATTTTTGTTCAAACTTTTTTAAAACTATATATATATTATATATAAATATTATATGTTAATCGTTGTTTAATACTCTTCTTTTACTCATACACAGCAGTGTGAGCATAAAAGTTCTTTGACTTGAACTTGTTTATTGTAATACTATATCTGAAGAAAAGAAGATGAAACTCATAGTGGCACTATTTCTTGGTATGTAATTATTATTATTATTATTATTTTATCGCAGCTTTGTTATACACGCTTTGCTATTTTTTGTTTTGTTTTTGATTTTGCTATTTAGAATCTAAATTTTATCACTTAAGACAAATTAGGGTTTTTTTTGTTTTATTTTTTTCTACTGGAGAAACATTTTTATTTCTCAAATTCAGATAAAAACTTTTTTGTGATGCTGCTTCTGCTGCTGTTATTTCAATTTTAACTTTTTGGGCAGCATTTTAATATTTTAATAATCAGGTTAGAAATTAAAGAAAGAGTTAAAATAGAGTTTTATGTATCGCTTATTTTTTAGTATCCAGAAAATTATACATTCATAGTTGTGTTTTTATTATTGATACCAGCAGTGTTTTCGTATTTGAATTGCAATTACACTGATTTGGTAGTAATATTAGTTGCTTTATTGCAAATTAAATGCGTAAAGTTTTACTGCGAAGTTTTATGCTTAACTTATTTTGCATATTTAACGAAAGTTTTTGCAATTAAGCTTAGCTCGCGGGCAACCGTTTACGCTTTAAAACACTAATAATTATGGAAAATCAAGTTTTAATTTGGTTACGCTTTTTTGCGAGTAATCATTAAATTATTTTGAGTCTTTAAGACTTTTGTTATTACAAAAATTATTAATAAATACTACAAAAAAGCAGATGCCATAAGGAACTAATTTAGATTAAAAACAGCGATTGTTTTATTAAGTTAATTTTTTTTGTTGCTAGATTTTTAAACTCGATATGATATTAATCGGTTGTTAGAATTCGCGATACAATTGTTTATTAATGCAAACATCGTGTTACTGCAAACAATTGTTTCCGTACAACATATGCTGCGCACCCAAACTTTTTTATGATAATAATTGTTTTAGAGTAAATAAGATGCGTAGCTATTGTTAATTAAGATGATAACAGACGGTAATATTAAATTATATTTTCAGTTAGAATATAAGTGTTTACCGTGAAGGATATAGACCCGCATACAGACAGACAATTTTGTCTGATTGCAATCACAAAAAATTATTTTAAAATACTTTAAAATATATATCATTCTGTTTTTATAAATATAAAGTTGTATTCTGAATTTAAGACAACTTTTGCTAGAATTTATTTGAATATATATGTTTAAAAAAAGTTGTTTTTTGTGATTTGTAACATTTATGATGGCATCAATCAAGAGGAGAAAAAAAATAATGCTCATTCTAAAAATACGACAAAGCTTTTAAAACGTAATTTATTAAATATTCTCAATTTATGAAAACACATTTTTGTTATTAAAAAAACCTTAGGAAATAAGCTATTTATAAATTTTAAAATTAATGACTGCGTCGTCAAACGCAGATGAAAAAGTAAGCGAACAAAAAATACAGTTTTGTTCTACGAAAATCTAATTAAATAGAGAGGAATTGCGAGGAGAAAATAAATAAATAAATTTATGATAATTTTCTAGCGTTTTGTTAATAATTCACTTCTTTCTCCCCTAATTCTTCGTTTTTTTCGCTATCAATGAATAATTGCTGCCATATCTCAATCAAAAAAGCAATTTTACACAACAAAATTCGTTGTTAAAAGATTATCTATTCATTTCTATATATTTTCCCTTAAAAAGCATTTAATTTGATTCCACTCTGTGTGTTATTTATTTCAAAGTAAGACATCTTTTAATTCCATTCGAAAAAATACAATAAAGAAGAATAATACGGATATTGGTGTCACACAAATAATGCATATATACATGCAAGTGTAACCAATATCGATATACCCGATAACATTATACGGGATTATACGCCAGTCTCGATTTTATCTGATTTTAAAACGAAACAAAAAAAATCATTTTTCTCTCTTCCATAAACTTTTTGTTTCTATGCTAATCTTAAACCGTAACGTATTAGTTTTGGTCGTTAAAAGAAGTTAATAACTTTTCATTTTTTTAACGAAAAAATAAGAGTTAAAACTTAATTTATGTGAATATTTACTGGAGTTCTTCTTACTTAATTTTCTCAAATTAAATATTTTTTACGAGACATATGAAATGTATTTAAAGAGAATCCTAAAAAAAATTATTATCCTATTTATTTCGAAAACTTAATCGCTTTTTCCCCGAAAAATTTTATAATTATATTATAAAAAATGATAACGACTTATAATAAAAGCTAAAAGACTTTTAAACTATTAATACTTATTTCATAACAAAATCTCGTTGCGTGATAACTTCACTCATAAAATCTATGATAAATTTACTTTTAAAACCTGAAAATTGATATTTAAGAAAAGTGGAGAATATTTGGGCTAAAATATTGTGTGCGCATTTTTGTTTTCGTTATTTTTAAAACGCACATAAATACAATTTAACTCTTTATTTTTAAACAAACCGATATTTAACTTTATTTTAGTATTAATATGGGCACTAATTTTTCGATTTCTATTCACGATAATAAAAATAAAACGTTTAATGCGTACGCTATTTTTTATTTCGCAGGATTCGCCGTAATCTTGACGGTCAGTCAATCTAAATCATTGCACAGATCAAAGAGACAATCGCTAGCGTGGGTATTACCCGATGGCGCAGAGTTGTTACTTAGTGTAAGTATGCTACATATAACTTAGATATATTTGGCTGAATAAATTTACTCCTTTTATTTCGCTCGCTCTCGCTTCTTCATTCTATGCTATGGATGCTATTTATATAAACTGCTTTTTATAGAGTCACTAAAACAGATTTTCGTTTTATGTATATATAGTTATATCGCATTGTGTTTGTAACGTCTTATTGCCTGCTTTTAAAAATTATTTAGTTTTCAATTATTTACAATTGCATTATTCAGTTGTGTGAGAGGGAGATAATAGTGACAGTTTGGCCCAAAAACGTCTGAAATGCGGCGGTGGATATTAGCACACAAAAAAATGAATAGTTGTTGAATTAGGTATTGGAATGAATATATTTTTTTTAGAAAAATAGAAAGAGTAATAGGTTTTTAAGAAGAGAAAATTAATAATATTAATACGGAACAATAAATATAGCAAAAAAGAAAATATTCACCATAATCGGTGTCCCATAATAGAATAGTGTGTATACGATAAAAGGTAGATCTCAACACACGCAGACAACGCAGATAATGAGGAAAGATAAAGGGTTTAGGAGTGAGATCTTTAGTGTAAGTGAACCCTTAAATAGTATGTCTGCGGCGCATATCTATTGTCTGCTGACGAAGAAAATACATGTTACGACAAATATTGTATTCCAACATCATTGCTATCAGTATTATTATTATTGCTATTGTTATGTTTATGTAAGATATTTCCAAAACAATTTTTTTTGAATTCTTTTTTCTTGCTGATCAGTTTAAAAATAATTGTATACTAATAGTGGGGTTTGGTTATATGTCGATTTTTGAAATATAAATGATAACTCTTTGGTGAGAAAAGTAAAATAATATTATACCCAATAAAAACACATTTTTAATTCTCCTAAATCTCTCTGCGTTAACAAAAAAACAACTTTCGTTCAAAAGCTTATTAATATTAATTTATGTTAATGCGAAACGATTTTCTTTGTGAAAAATAGCATAAATATCTATACGGTATAGCAAAAAATACGGTAACGTGTACTAAAAGCGAACGCACATATATCACACGCAGCGTGAGAATAAAAGAGAGTGAACTCTTCAGCGCACGAATAATAAGCGAGATTAAAATGGTGTTAATATTTTCGATTTTGAATAATTTCCAGGCCCCACTTAAAACTGGATTTCAGTGCACTGACGATGGTTATTACGCTGACGTCGAGAATAATTGCCAAGTATTTCACGTATGCCATCGACAAACGGACCCTGAAGGCAGAGATATTATGAATCAATGGTCATTTATATGCGGAAATCAAACCGTGTTTAATCAGCTAACGCTCACGTGTGCCTTCGAGGAGGAAGCGGTGCCGTGCGAGAGTGCGCCCACATTTTTCGGTCTTAACGCTCGAATCGGTCAGCCAAACGTGCTCTTCTTGGAGGACAATGATGTGGCACAGGGAACAGCTCTTTACCGAGGATGGAATCGGGAAGGAAAGAAATAGACTAATCCAAAAAAAATATTATAAAACAAAAATTTTTTTTATCTATTCAATAATTTTTAGAGTTACAATTAAATATATATATATAATTATATTTTTTTCGTTAATTTTTTTTGTTTATTTTAAACATGTTATACATTTTTATACTATTATACGCAACATTATTTTTTATATATGCATATTTTTATTATGATATATTTTTTATGTTAAAATCCTGTGAACTACAGCAGTATTATATTTTTAAAGATAGTGAACATATGGTTATATTATGAAAATAGTAATAATAAAACGGCAAACGACATTCATTTTTACTATTAATACTTTTATATATGTAATAATTATTATTTTTATTATCATTATTTTATATTTCTATTATTATTATTATTATTTTTATTATCGAGACTTTAATTTTTATCCCCTGTATTATAACAGCTAATTAACAATATTTTTTATTTTAGTTTTCCGTAAAAGTTTACGGAGAACTAACTATTATGTAATAATTATTCAAATGTATAGTAATATTTTATTATTTTTTATATATAAAAAATTGTTATCTATTTAAACAAACGTGAAAAAAAGTTTACTTTTAAAAAAATAAAGAAAAATTAAGCGAAAACTTAAGATTGATTTTACTGTTGCATCTCTGGATTCTTTTCTTCGTCTTTTTTCTCTTGAATCCTAATGATATACTGATGATGGCGATGATAATAATGATTGAAACAAATGATGCAACAAATGCAGGAATGGGGTGACAGAGATAAGGAAATAAAACGGATATGTTTAAGCTTACGGTTAGGGGTTTCATCAACATCAACGAAAAAAAGAAATCATTAGAAAATTTATTCATCTGTGCCAAAACAATAGTTGAAAACAAAATAACGGCATCACAAAAATAAAGAAAATTAATCTTTTCAGTTTTGTAACTCTTATGCCTGTAAGTCGTGATGTTTGCATTTGTTCATATAATTAATATTTCATGTGCAAAGCTAATTATATAACAGATCTCTTTTTTTAAAAAACCATTACCTCGCAATGTGTGTTTGTGTTTGTATGCGTTTGTGTGTTAAAGCTTTGTTATGGTAAGATTTAATGAAGTTTAATATACTCGCGCTTTACCTGAGGGATAGAGTAAAATGCCTGTGTAATTCTATGGAATTTTATCCAGATTTATTTATGTAACTGTGAATGCTATAAATTATCCGTATGGGTATTATTGTTGGAGGCCTAGTTTTTGATGCCATTTAGTTGGACGAAAAAAATTGTTTTCAAAAAAATAAATGACTGTAATTTATAATAAGTGTATAAATCGCTCTTTTTTATTCTAAAAATAATATACAGTTAATTCTTTTATGCGAAGTAAATAAATGTTTTATAAACATGAAAAGTAAACGTAAACATAAAACGCTTAATGCAGCAACTTTTATATGTTAAGATGAATTTTACAGACTATGTTTAACAAAACCTCTGCAAGAGTTTTTAGTTGTAAAATTAATTCATTAATTTCGGTACAAAGAAATATATTAGCGAAGGAGAAATGCGATAACCATACGAAGAACGAGTTTCTTTTTTTCTCGCGCACGTAAAAGTTAAAGGGATACACTGAACAGAAGAATTTTTAAGAAAAAACAAATTGTTTTAAATTTATTTGTTACAAAAAGAGAGAGGGATAAGGGGGATAATTAAGTCACGAAAGTTGATTCAATGCTCAGTTATCAATAGCACCAGAATTGAAAAGCGTGAAAAAAGTGATTCAATTAAAATGTTTCTCTTGTTAGCAATTTTTTTGTTTATTTATCATCACTATAGAGTTGCACTTATCTGCCCACAAACGCAGGTTTACCGATCGTAACACTCTATTTTAGTGGTATTATAATTTTTTGGGCAGAAAATAACCTGTGTTTTTAGGAAATAAATGATCTAATCATTAATCACCAAATATGGCTTCAAATTGAGATTTATATAATATAAATACCAAACCTTTTGTTTGAGGATAACAGTAAATATACTGCGATCTTAATTTTTTCAGTTTTTAACGTCACACCAAAAATATAAATATTGTGTCTCTTAAAAATTTGATTTTGATTTTTTTACACACCCTATATTTATGTCAACGTTTTCTGTCATAGAAATCAGAATTTTGCTAAATATACGTTACAATTAGTATAAAATATTTACAATAGAACAATTGACATTGCATGGAGAGAAAGAGAGATCAGTGATCTTTTATTTTAATTTTAAAAAATAATTTGTCAACCGCTTTTTTAATTGGTAACCTGTGGTGTTGAATACTTTCTTATTAAATAATAGACAAAAATAATACTCTACAGTTATAGATACTACCAATTTTCTTAACAAATAAGTTTTAAATAACTCACAGTTGCTCAAAATGCTAACTGGAAGATAAAGTGTCTAAATATCATTTAATATAACCAATTATTAAAAGCAATTTTTTGATTTTTTTTGTTTTGAGTAAACATTTTACCGATTTTTGCTAATAGACAGAAGGGCGGACAAATCCAAGCATTCGTTTTTTAAATCTGGAGTAGAATATTAACGCTTGTAAGCTTCAAAATAAAAATTAATATCTGTCATATTATATTTAATAATGTTAAAACTAAATTAGACTCCAAGTTAAGGCTCGTACAATTAATGTGACCAAATATGCATTTAAAATTCTTTAATAAAATAAAGATTGAAAGTTAATCGCAATGAAAATAGAGAATACAATTAATCCATCACTAAAGTGGAGTACTAGCTTATTAAGACTTATTTGACCACTACTGTAACAGATCTCAAAAAAATTGTTAGAAAGGTAATTTGTTTTTTTGAATCGTGGAAAATAAATATTTCTAAACGGAAAACAGATAGCGACTGCTTGTTATCTAAACTGAAAGCTGAAGAGTTATCCTTAATTAATTAAACAGTTTTGTAAATTATAACGGTTAATCATCAACTATAAAATTCACAACAAGATTCCCTAACAAGAATTTTTTAAAAAGGTTTGGTAACAAAAAAATTAAGATATTAATAATTTTAATTAAGGAAATAAGAAAAATTAATTTAAATAACACGAATTTTATGCCAAATTACATAAAATTTTTAAAAACATATTTTATCAACAAATAAACAAAAAGTCAAACTAATTTTAAAGTTTAATTAAAGTTGTGCATATCTATACACACGCCGTTTTTAATTATATACATGCATATAATGTTTGTTTTAAATCAATCATTTATACAGTAACAGTATTAAAAACAATGTTTTATAATTTTGATTTTAAATAAAACAAATAAGCAAATAAATTTCGATTTTTTGTGCTAATAAGGTTGATAATTCTAGTTTATCATTTAATTATTATTTGTGGCAATTAATATTAACCAGATGTGTGACCCCTAGTTTTGAACAAAATTGATAGCGTAATTATGTTGATTTTAAATGTGCAAAACTAATTTTTAGAATCACATGAGGTTAAATTAATTAATTGCAATTTGAATTAAGTAATGCGCAAAATTAAACATGAATCAACGTTCGTATTGATTAATATTTGTTTACTGTGTGGTGTGAATTATTAATAATGTTCGATCGAAAGTAAATATAATTGCTACTAAAGGTACAAAAATGTTGGTAATTAGACTCCCACTTCCACAGTACACTCAGATATTTTCCTCGAATGTAAAATAGCGAACCTCAAACTAAATTCAAGCAAAATACTGTCAAAATAAAGTCAAAAGTTAAATAGTATAAATTTTATGATAAACTAATAAATACCAAGTATAGGGTGCATGATTGGCATAGTATTTGATTATAAATGAGAAATTTTAATAACTTAGCCATTGGTATCCCGTGGAGCACATATCCAACTTAATTACAAACTAATATTTTTATTTATCTAATCATTTTGCTTTTTTTAAAGTAAAACAAACTTTTTTGCTAATATTCAATATTAATAAAATTAAAAAGAAATTGAAAGTGTAGAATATGTACAAAATTATAAATTATTGCATAGGAACATAAATTACTGTATATTCACAAATAACTTCTAATTTAATCATAAAAATAAAACCAAATACGTTTTAAATAATACATGAGTTGCGCGTTTCCATTATTTACCTCATTATAATGAAAATTTAAAATTAGTTTACTTAAATAAATATCTAAGGAAGCACACGACTAATGCAAATTAAAACAATTTGTTTGTTATGTTTACTTTGGAAAACGAAAATACGAATTATTTTACAAATAATAAGTGATATTATTTTTTAGCAACCGTGTTATTTCAAAAAAATATTAAAACCTTAGTAACAATCGCTTAAGATTGATTTATAGATATAAGAATTATAAATACTTAGAGAAAAAAATAATAAAAACTTTTAAAATATGCATAACGTTTTAAAAGGTTTATAATCAAATACAGTTTCTTATTTTTTCATCATGAATTGACTTTACAATAGGTAGGCTATTAACGACTGCATATGCATTCAAATCTGGTGTCTTGTCTACATTACGATGATTGAGAACATTGTAGCCGATTTTTAATTCGGTGCGATAAATCAAAAACTTCTATTCAAACTATTATTATATTTCTATATTAATGTTATAAATTAAGATTTGTAAAGGATTTGGTCGACAAATTAAATTGTTATTTGAAATCACAAGTTAAAAGAAAAGGATAGACGGTTTATTAATAGTTTGATGTAAACTTTGTATTTTATTTGAGTCTACAGTGTTCGCAAAGCATTGCCAAAATATTTAAATTAATGAATAACACGCCATAAATTTTTTACGCTCAATAAATTAAGTTTTGCAATTTAAATTACATTATCATTTGATAAAATCGCATAAATTAATAGTTTAAACAAATTGAATTCGTTAAAATTATTACGCGATGATAACGCTCGATATTGAAAACTAAAATAAACAACTCTTTTATTTATTTAAATTAAAACAAATATTAACTAAATAATCATTAATAGTGCGCCATAAATTTTAATATTTTCTCAGTAATGTTAAAATAAAATTATTACTCCCTTTACCTAAATATTTAACAATGTCATAAAATGCTTCTTAATTTAACTGCTAATTGTTAAATACCAATGGCTAATCTTAAACGATTAGCTAACGCTAAAACAATTATGAATCATGTTACACTAGACACTATTTTTTATTATTTGTTACACTAGGCATACTCAAAGATTAGAATTTATTAGAATTTCATTTATAATCCTAAAACTTAAAAATGCAATCTGGATTTAACAGAATTCAATTTTATTGAAAATGTAAAATACTGAAGATACGGTAATTGAATCTTTCAAAAATAATCGAATTTGAAGGACATTTTATGCTTAAATAGGATTCCTATTTGCCTATAGCGATAAGACTGAAGTAAAATTACTAACATTGAAATTATTTAAAATTAAAGTCCAATACTTCATAAAAACAAGAACAACAGAATCATAAAGATCTCAGTTTTTTTATTTTAATGCAAACTTAGAATATAGTAAGTCCTTTCATTAGGAGATCCTTACCTTAAGAGATCCTTACACTAACACAACCAAAGCCTTCTCAATAGTGTTTAATGTGTTGCGTGCTACAATTTGCTTTGTTTTTTATTAATTGTCAGATAATTAGTTATTTTTTATTTTTTGAGTTGTTTTAAGTAAAACTATTTAAATATTTATATAAAAACATTTTAAAAAATTATTTTCATATATATTTTTTCCGAATGTTTCAAACACTAGTAACCAGGGTGTCCCAGAGTGTGCCGGTCTGGGGAGGTTACTTTCGGACTTTTCAAAATTTTAGGGAGGGGGGTCAAACTACTCGGATTTAAGCGACAATTTTTCTG